>JACXGI010011147.1:0-25694 GCA_016801175.1 Esox masquinongy | reverse complement strand
GATGGAGGTAAGGTTGGGTCATGTGGATGGAGGTAAGGTTGGGTCATGTGTGGATGGAGGTAAGGTTGGGTCATGTGTGGATGGAGGTAAGGTTGGGTCATGTGTGGATGGAGGTAAGGTTGGGTCATGTGTGGATGGAGGTAAGGTTGGGTCGTGTGTAGATGGAGGTAAGGTTGGGTCGTGTGTAGATGGAGGTAAGGTTGGGTCGTGTGTAGATGGAGGTAAGGTTGGGTCATGTGGATGGAGGTAAGATGGGGGGCGTGTGTGGATGGAGGTAAGATGGAGACTTCTAATTAACAGCCGCTAGGTTTGAACTAATTTTAATTATTAAGCCAAAAAATAATGAGCTATATAACAAAAGTTCCAACATATGCCTATTGCATTTTAGTGGTGTCTTTTGAAACAATCATGTAACCATTTCCTTTGACCCTTTCAACTCATAATGTTCACATTTTTAAAAGAACTATTTTTCTCATCCTTTGCATGCTGATGTATTCATTGAAACCGGAAAATATCCCTCAGATGAATGACATCCATGATCCAACATTCTGTCTTTGGCTTTATAGAATCTGCAGAAATGTAGATAGGTCTCTGTATAAAAATTCATGGAAACTCCAGAATACTTTCATTAGTAGTTTCTGCAAGTGCAGCGGTATAATGCCCCCCCACACAGCAAAAGAGAAAAAGAGAAACAGTAAGGCATCAGCAACAGCAATCACAGGGAGAGAGAACTTCTCCCTCCTAGATTAGTTCAGAAGATCTAAACCACACACACTGGGCTGAGATTACCTGTCGTAGAATGTTCTCTGTGTCACTTAGGCATTATTTTTATATCTTCTTGATATATTTACAGTGAGGGAAAAAAATATTTGATCGCTTGCTGATTTTTTACGTTTGCCCACTGACAAAGAAATGATCAGTCTATAATTTTAATGGTAGGTTTATTTTAACAGTGAGAGACAGAATAACAACAAAAAAATCCAGAAAAACGTATGTGAAAAATGTTATAAATTGATTTGCATTTTAATGAGTGAAATACGTATTTGATCCCCTCTCAATCAGAAAGATTTCTGGCTCCCAGGTGTCTTTTATACAGGTAATGAGCTGAGATTAGCAGCACACTCTTAAAGGGAGTGCTCCTAATCTCAGCTTGTTACGTGTATAGAAGACACCTGTCCACAGAAGCAATCAATCAATCAGATTCCAAACTCTCCACCATGGCCAAGACCAAAGAGCTGTCCAAGGATGTCAGGGATAAGATTGTAGACCTACACAAGGCTGGAATGGGCTACAAGACTATCGCCAAGCAGCTTGGTGAGAAGGTGACAACAGTTGGTGCGATTATTCGCAAATGGAAGAAACACAAAAGAACTGTCAATCTCCCTCGGTCTGGGGCTCCATGCAAGATCTCCCCTCGTGGAGTTGCAATGATCATGAGAACGGTGAGGAATCAGCCCAGAACTACACGGGAGGATCTTGTCAATGATCTCAAGGCAGCTGGGACCATAGTCACCAAGAAAACAATTGGTAACACACTACACCGTGAAGGACTGAAATCCTGCAGTGCCCGCAAGTCCCCCTGCTCAAGAAAGCACATGTACAGGCCCGTCTGAAGTTTGCCAATAAACATCTGAATGATTCAGAGGAGAACTGGGTGAAAGTGTTTTGGTCAGATGAGACCAAAATCGAGCTCTTTGACATCAACTCAACTCGCCGTGTTTGGAGGAGGAGGAATGCTGCCTATGACCCCAAGAACACCATCCCCACCGTCAAACATGGAGGTGGAAACATTATGCTTTGTGGGTGTTTTTCTGCTAAGGGGACAGGACAACTTCACCGCATCAAAGGGACGATGGACGGGGCCATGTATCTGTGGTCATAAGATATTTAAACATCAGTATCTGTGGTATAGGGTCATTAGGGCTCTGTCTCTGGTACACATGTACTACTACAGCATGGGTTTGAATCTGGCCCACTGCTCTTTCAGCCAAAACATTCCTCTTGCTTTCCCATTCTTCTCTGTCTAATAAGAGCACAATGTATGCATGCCAACTCACACGGTTTAATATCTACCTTGTTGCCTAGTCATCACACCTACGTCTACCCCTAAACATTGACTAGACACTGGTACTACATGTCTATTCAGCCAAGCCACATGCCATTTGCACAAGTGTCCTGATTACAGAGGGACTGAAAATGATCAAGGGTTTAGGGGCTAATTACACCCTCTAGCGGGTCCCTTCCAGTGAGTGTGCAACAAGGCAGCCTCCACGAGAGAAAAGATTCACAGATTGTTATTTATTGTGTACTGTGATGGGGAACCACAGACTACAGACACTTTTTGAGTGCTTGCACCCCGGAGGGCTTTTATTTGAACAGAAGAACAGAAAATCAACTCAAGTTCAGACCGTTGGGCAAGGCAAAGCTACTAGTCCTTAGATTCCATAGGTGTCGGTTGTGGGGTTTTGGTGTGGGTGGTCATCGTCTTCACTGTCTGTGGGACAGCGCAACAACAAGAGTGGTGAAATTAGGCTTTACACCCAGTTTCCTGTTCTCTCCCCATTGTGCTCCTCAGGGACCCTTTCATGCACTGTAGTGGTTTCAGGTGTGCCCTGTCAGGTGTGTTGGCCAAGCTGTGTTCAGCAACCTGTCCTCTTGACAGCTGTTCTCACTGTGTTGAACAGGAATGTCTGTGGTCCTCTATCTCCCAGGACTACTGTGTTGAACAGTGTTGTCTGTGGTCCTCTATCTCCCAGGTCTACTGTGTTGAACAGTGTTGTCTGTGGTTCTCTATCTCCCAGGACTACTGTGTTGAAGAGTATGGTCTGTGGTCCTCTATCTCCCAGGTCTACTGTGTTGGACAGTGTTGTCTGTGGTTCTCTATCTCCCAGGTCTACTGTGTTGGACAGTGTTGTCTGTGGTTCTCTATCTCCCAGGACTACTGTGTTGAACAGTGTTGTCTGTGGGCCTCTATCTCCCAGGTCTACTGTGTTGGACAGTGTTGTCTGTGGTTCTCCCAATCTCCCAGGACTACTGTGTTGAACAGTGTGGTCTGTGGGCCTTTATCTCCCAGGTCTACTGTGTGGGACAGTGTTGTCTGTGGTTCTCTATCTCCCAGGACTACTGTGTTGAACAGTGTGGTCTGTGGGCCTCTATCTCCCAGGTCTACTGTGTGGGACAGTTCTGTCTGTGGTCCTCTATCTCCTGGGATTGTTGGCTGGGTGTTGTTTCGATGCTGATCCTGGAACAGACGTGGTTGCGTCACAGTCATTAAAATGTTCTCTTTTATCTCTTTCTTTCTAAATCAGTGTAGTTGGTAAGGCCCTAAGTTGGCGTTTGACCATTATTCTTCACCTGTTGTTTACCAAGCCTGTGACAGTAACATTGATTTGATTTGCACAGAGCCTCTCATCTGCTCAGCCAACTGATATCTGAGTCCTGCCTGTTGAACAATCTGTTGGTGTTTGTGCGAGTGTAAATACAGAAGGAAGGGAGAGGGAGGACAGCCAGAGGGAGGAAAGAGAGTGAGAGAGGAAAGGAAGTGTGTGAGGGAGGAGAGAGGGAGGAGAGAGGGAAGGAGAAACAGAGAGAGAGGGGGAGGAGAGAGAGGGAGCACAAGGTCAGAAAGGGAGAGGGAGTATGAGAGAGGGATACATGTAACTAGGTAGAGGGAGAATGAGACAAGTTAGAGAGAGAAATCAGAAAAGACAGAGTGCATTCTTGTGAGGTTGGCAGATCTAATGCAGACACATGTACAAAGGTCTTAGCAGGGGTTCTCAGCACAAGGTTGGAGTGAAGACAGCACTCCGTTCAAACACTGTCCTCCGTCCTCTCTGGCCTACTTCACAAATGTAAACGTGGAGTGATCTTGCACTAAAACTAACTGAGTTCCTTCACTCGTGAGCCATCAGGCAAATTGCATTCATAATGGTAGATACCAAAATACATTTGTAAATTGATGAATTCATTAAATTAGTTGGGTAACATATTGGATGGAGACAAATGTATTTGGTTTTAAATGTGTGCGCATGCTTCTCTCTGCAGACAAAACCTAACTTGATTATAAGACACAAATTTTAGAGATACACACTCTTGATGAAAGTCGGCCATCAAGGAGAGGTCAGCAAGTGACATCTCCACCAGTCAAGTCATAATTGGTGTCTAGGGTACAGAGGAGAGAGGATGAAGGAGAAAGGTTTTTGGGTGGACTTTCAATCAAATGAGAAAACTCAACATGCTGCCAGTTGACTCACATCACCTACAAAGTTACCTTTTGTGTTGCTTTTTTTTCATTTTATTCTGGGGTTGTGCAGTCTTAGAATCTCAGACAGTGGAACATGACAGAGTTTCTTGTCTGCGGTGACGAGGAGATCCATGCTTTTCATACCAAAATGCTTTTCAACCACATTATGCTGCAGTCACACGCTTCGTTTGACGAATCAGGGAGATTATGTAGAATCTGCATCTTTTGTCTAGGCATTATCTGTCTGCTTTTAAAAACAAATCACGGTTATTTGTCACATGCTTCATTAATTAAGATGTTGACTTACAGTGAAATGGTTACCTACTGGTCCTTTTCACAAAAAAATATCCAAATTAGGTAAACAGAATTAAATAAATTAACTAGAAAAAAGGAATATACATAATGCATTTCTCAATAATGGTTACAAAGAACACATTTAAATCAACAGTAACTGGAATTTACCAGTGCGATTCTTGACAACAGGGACTATGGTGGTCTGCTTGGGGCTAGTTGATGTTATGGACTGGTTCTGGGAGGGGTTGAACATGCCAGTGAAGATGCTGGTCTGCTCAGGTTCTGACATACTCGTCCTGGTATTTCATCAGTCTGGCAAATTAAAACCTGCCTGAGAGTTTAACATCCACTACAGTCGTATGGTCACTGTGGGGACGACATCATCAACACAATAATTAATGAGGCGAGTGAACACTGTCTGGTCCGTGTTCGCCAAACAGTCCTGCAGTTTAGAATCAGCCTCATGTAACCACTTCTTTATTGAGCGTGTCACTGGTATTTCCTGTTTGAGTTTTTGATTACCGACAGCAAACAGGACAATGAAGTTATGGCCAGATTTGCCAAAGGGAGGGCAGCAAAATAACTGAGCTGGATCTTTCCCGGTTAGTCAAGGTGAGCTTTCCACCCATCATCCTTTGGGGAAGTAACACAGAAGCACTAGAAGTACTGTAAAGCCTGCCCCCCGGGTGGAGAAGGTTCTGCTCCCCACACAGGCTGCACCCAGCACTGGAAATGATTGAGTGAGCCAATTGGAGGCTTTGACTGGTGCAGGTACAACTCATGAGACCTGCCAGCCCAAAGCCAGACTGTGAGATCCATCTGCCCCCCTCTGCTAGGCCCTGCATTCCCCTTCTGGTCAGGCCTTCCTACATGCAGAATAGTACGGTGCAGCCAGACAACACCAGGAAGACCATCAATCATAACGACAACACGACGGACCACAGGCACCTCTGGTAATCTCATCAGGGATATGGATTGATATTTTGCAAAGGGAGGTTAAGGAGTCTGTATCATAATGCACCCATCGATTTAGAGTGGATAGGTGAGGGAAATCTCCTGTGTGTAATACCTGGATGACCTCTTAAGCATTTGAATTACCGGCAGCCATTCTGCCTGGCTTAAATAATAGCCTGTCATTTTAAATCTGATGAAGCAAACTTGTGAAACTTGGCATTAAGTAATTATTCCTTCAGCTGCATAAAGTGCACAGTAAAGCCTTATGTTTTTTTAATTAGTACAATCAATACAACACTTGTCTGCAGTTGTCACTCCGACTAATGATATAAAGGCTGGTATAGAACTACCATCACACCTTTACTCAATCAGACAGATGGAAGAGCTCTGCTACAGGCTGAGTCATGCTGTCTTCTCTGGGGGGTGGGGAGGAGGGGGTAAAATACTTCAATAGATCTCTCAATCAGTCTCGTTTAAGACAAAACACATAAACGGTAAAAGAAACCGGCATCTGGTGAACCTATATCATCCAATCTTACCGCGTGATCCGAGTGGTCGGGAGGCAGCGAGTTGCTCTTCACAGGGGATCGACAAAGTGAAGCCCATCGATTCAGCCTGATTGCTAGCTCTTTACTGGGAGGGACAAGTAAGTAGAGGAAGAGAGGGAGAAATCTACATGTCAGGATGCAGCACATCCAAACCTCAACAGACCTATCAATCAAGCTTGTCCTGGGCAGCTTTATCCATCAACTCATGGTGCACTCCTGTAAATATAACACTGTCACTTATGGAGACGATGCCAGAGAGAGAAGCTCCCAGCAGCTCTGCTGTCAGGAGATGGGGGCTATCACTAATAAGTGCCGGCATGTATGCGTGATCCACGTGAACATGTACATGTCTCCACACTGATAGTAAAAACCAAAAAATCAGTCCCCAAATGGTGTTGCCAGGTTTTGGCATGGTTTTCGGTTTAGGGGTTAGGCTAGGATTAGGCGTCGGGGATTGGTTAAGTTTGTGCATAAAAGTTATTAAGTTAAGGGTGTGGTTAGGTTGAGGTAAGGGTTTAGGTAAGGGTAGGGGCTAGGTTTAGGGCTAGGGAAAAGGGAACATGGATTTCTCAGTCAAGGTAAGGTCTTAGGTCCCTAATAGTACAGAAATAAAAAAAATGTGTGGATGTGTTGCTGTGTGTGTGTGTGTGTGTGTGTGTGTGTGTGTGTGTGTGTGTGTGTACAACTCTATTCACAATGATAATCCTCAGATTTGAAACAATAAACTTTGGTTTTACATAGTAGCTTTCACAGCCGTCTGTAGTTAGCTTGGACATATTCTACATTGCAGACTCGACAACACCTTCTCAAAGTGAAAGCCTTTATATCTGTATATATATTTCATATACATCAGTCAGTGAGAACCTATGTGGTCGCTCCAGCCACTTGACTGTTATACTTTTCCATAGATCAGTCTCTAAACAGTCTTTTTACAGTCTTTATACACTCTATATACAATCTCTATCAGTCCCTATACAATCTCTGTCAGACCCTATACAGTCTCTATCAGTCTGCATACAGTCTGTATCAGTACCTATACTAGGGATGTGCATTGGACCATATTTTACTATCCGAATAGTATGTGTTGTTATTCGAATAGTATTCGGTTAACCGAAATACATGTTTTTAAAAACTACTGATACCACATGAGCGCTACTACATAACGCGCAAAGGACAGGGTGTTCTCATGTAACATCGGCTCAATGGTCGTTCGTGTGACAAAAAAGCAACTGCATGTATGGAGGAAGCCGTGTGGTTGACATGCAAAACTACAGAACTAGAAGACAATATTAATCAACTCACAACATTGAGATTATTGGATGGAAGAGTCTAGAGAAGCTAGTTAGCTAAGCTAGCCAGCTGTATGCTATTTGCTTAACTTTCTGTTTTCTGCACTCTCAACCGCCTTTCGATTCCACAGCTGAACTTTACTTAGCGTTTTGTGGCCAAATGTTTTTTTCCGGAGGTAACACTAATTCAGTAAATATATTCCATCTTCCCTTGAATTAGTTGACTTTCATCCACTTGCTAACAGTAGGCTAAGTATATATTGCGTCATTCTGACTGACTGGGCCCGACCACACTACTACCGCTTTGATTGAGGAACGTAAACAACAAACACGTGTGAAGAAGCACATGTTATATAAAACCACTTAAAACGGTATACTGTTTTAAAATGTCATGGTATATCGTCATATATAAAAATTTTAGATTGGAATTTTAAAAGTATTTAGAAAAATAACATTCTAGTCTATTCATTTCAACCAAAAAAACACATATACGTAAAAGAAAATGGGGGTTAATTGAATACACACACAAGTATTCGAATACTAAATACATTTCGGGTATTCGAATATTCTGTCCGTGCCCATCCCTAACCTATACAATCTCTATCAGTCTCTATACAGTTTATATCAGTCTCTATATGGTCTCTATACAGTCTCCATCAGTCTCTATACAGTCTTTATACAGTCTCCATCAGTCTCTACACAGTCTTTATACAGTCTATAGTCTATATTAGTCTCTCCTGGCTGTAAGCCACAGAGGTCAATTCTCTCCAGTCTGCTGTCAGTCTCTGTGTCATGGTGTTGGAGGAACAGCACAGACAGAGACAGACGGACAGAATCAGACAGACAGGCAGAGATAGACTGGCAGACAGAGAGAGATGGATAGACAGAGAGAGACAGACAGAGAAAGACATGGATAGACAGAGAGAGAGATGGATGGACAGAGAGAGACAAACAGAGCGAGAAAGACATGAATAGACAGACAGAGAGAGACAGACAGAGAGAAAGACATGGATAGACAGACAGAGAGAGACAGACAGAGAGAAAGACATGGATAGACAGACAGAGAGAGACAGACAGAGAGGGAAAGACATGGATAGACAGACAGAGAGAGACAGACAGAGAGAGACATGGATAGACAGACAGAGAGAGACAGAGAGAGAGACATGGATAGACAGACAGAGAGAGACAGAGAGAGAGACATGGATAGACAGACAGAGAGAGAGAGACATGGATAGACAGACAGAGAGAGACAGACAGAGAGAGATGGATAGACAGACAGAGAGAGACAGACAGAGAGACATGGATAGACAGACAGAGAGAGACAGACAGAGAGACATGGATAGACAGAGAGCGAGCGACAGACAGAGAGTGAGAGAAACTCCCTATGGTACAGGTGTAATTTAGCAGTTAATGAGTGTTCTGCCTCCTTCACTCAGGGCCCTAGTTTACTTGCCAGAGAGAGGACAGAGAGGAATACTCCCTCCCATTTAGTGTCTGTCTCCATGTAAGTCCTGTTCAAAAGTAGTGCACTAAAAATGTGAATGCCATTTGGAACAGAGACCCAGTCGTGTAGAGTATCACACACCTGGCTGACTCCCTCAGTTCACATCAATAAACGCCTTCTGCTTGCTTGCTTCCTGCCTGTTTTCTGCCTGCTTTCTTCCTGCCTGTTTTCTGCCTGCTTGCTTAATGCCTGCTTCCTGCTTTCTGCCTGTTCTCTGCCTGCTTCGTTCTGTCTGCCTGCCTATCAGTATGGTTAGGTTAATCTTAGGCGATAGGGAACATAGGATATCTTTTTTCTGGTAGCCACAAGGATTGAAAAATGTGTGTGTGTGTGTGTGTGTGTGTGTGTGTGTGTCAGCGAGGGGGGGATAACTCTATGCTGTAAGCTTAAGCAGGACTAGATCAACAGTGGACAAACCAGAGGAACTACCTCACAATGACATCTGAGACTGCCAAACTCCAGAAAGGACAGTAGAGGACACACACATGAACACTTTGTTTTTCTACAAATTCTAAATACAATGAATACTTTTCAACATGTTTTTTTGTTCAGTCTTTGGGGCAGCATGGGATTCAAATGTATTCTGACCTATAAAAAGTAAGGACAAAAGATGAAGGCTGAAATGTATATGCTGGATATAAGGAGAGCTGTCCTAGCCAGAGGCAGAGCTGTTTCAATCAGGCCAAACAGAGCAGGACGTGCCTTGACCTGCTCCACTCAGCCAGTCTGGGACCTTTTACTGAGGTACATTCAGTATGATGCCGGTCACCTGTGTCCCTGCACCTCATGCTTCAATGCTTCAATGCTTTCAATAAAACCAGAGCATACACACACACATACAAACACACACACACATATACAACCCCCCCCCACACACACACACACACAAACAACACACACGACACGCACACTTTGAAGTATGTGACTCATCAGTGTGGCAGTCGTAGACCCATCACAGAGTACTGATCCACAGGGTCAAGCTTGGTGTCACGCACAGAAGGTTACGTCTTTGCACTCAGCACAATTAATCAGCATTCACATCCTGTCCTTTAAAAGGAGGGGAGGGGGGTGAGAGAGAGAGAGAGAGAGAGAGAGGGAGGAAGAGAGAGAGAGGATGAGTGAGGCGGAATCAATTCATTTCTCTCTGGTCCAAGATCCACTGTGTACACAGCTACATCAATCAGTTCAGTAATCCGCCATCCCCATGGTTGCATACTAACAGGTGTCTGAATGCCTCGTGGGTCTCAAGCTGGAGCACTGAGCGGATCACACTTGGCTTGATAACTCAACCAAATACAACAGATCCTTATTCAAGACAGCAGGCCACAGCACACTGTTCAGTGAACACACAGGCATACAAATGTACAATTATTTTGGTGTTCCTATGTTAATCTAAAATCCACTGTGACTTTATTATGATGTAAAGACCTGTATCAGTGTTGAGGCCTGCGTTTTCAAGCACAGCCGGTTCAAGCTTGATTTAACATTCATTGTTTATACCTCCTGAAATCATTCACCTGCTGAACTGTAAAATGTTTATTCCACTCACTGGAATATCCACGGCTTAACTGCTGTGAAGGCCATTTGATTTTACGGATTGTGGATTAATATGGTAATTTCTGGTTTCCACTTAATTTCCTTCAATCTAAAATTGTAATCTACTGGTAAGTGAGCACTTTCCCATTTATGGACGATAAGAGAGGGAGGGAGAGAAACGAGCGGGAACAGAAGGAGAGGGAGGAGAGATAGAGAAGAGAATGCAAAGACACAGGAAAGAGGGAGAATTGTCTATCACTGGTAATCATCAACATCCCCAACCCTCCACAGAGAGCAGGTCCAGAGCAGCTCAGTCCAGAACCAATGTCCTAGCTTACAGAACCAGGCTACAGCTCCAAAGACAACCCCCACATCTTTCCAATACAAAACCCAGACCAAATAGCCCTCACGGCTCTCCAAATGGCACCCTGTTCCCTCCGTAATCCACTTCCTTTATCTGAGTAGTGTGGACACATTCGGACGGAACCTAAACATGTGAATCAGACTAAATCTGTATACCTTCAAACAGGGGCAGATTAAGGCTACTGCTGGTTCTTGCTGAGCGCCAAGCAAACGGTTACTGTCCTCTGGCGTTGTCCGGGATAAATCATTAGACCTGGGCCATCAGCAGCCCGGGCAGACTGACAACTGTGACTAATGTGTCCGTGTATCATCCTTTAGTCTGAGTCACACTGCAGACTCTGAAGATGCTACACATCTACCGGAAGGTTCCCAAGCACACATGCATATTCAACCCTTCTTGGCTTCCCTCCCCTGAGATGATGAAAGTGGAAATCCTACAGATCAGTGTTTACTTTACCTTTGTTTTATCAGGCAAGTCAATTAAGAAGTTTCATTGCGAGTGGGGAAGACGGACCAGGATAAAAGGTGGGGAGAAAGAGGAGAGGAGGAGGACAAGGAGGAAGACGGAAGAGGAGGAGGATATGAAAGATGAGGAGGAGAATGTGGAATCAGACCTTCTATCCTTGCCAATCGCTCATATGTCCCTGTCTAAGACTGTCGACATCACTGAGCTGGGCTGAGACAAGTCATTTCATCTCATGTTTCAAAATAATAACTTCTGATGGATCTCATAAAGATCAGTGTGTTCTGCCGACTGCACACTCAAATTGCCTTTTTCCTGAATATGTTTATACTGTCTGAGGTAAAACAAATGTGTGTTAGCTTAACAGATAGAGACAGAGGACAGGAGGAAAGGAACATGAAAAAACCAGTGGGGAAGTTACATTCACAGGCACGTAAATCACAACGGGAGTGGATATGTTCTAACACAAAAAAATACAAACAGAATTCAGAAAAGAAACTCCCATCTCCCTACATAAAAACAATTCTGGCTATGGGGTCTGTGCGTCAGATAACGTGAGAATTCATGCAAAATCGAATGACACGCAAAATGTCAGGTCTCGTAACTAAATACACAACGACACTGGTAGAACAAGAACATTATTTGTTGCACACCGGAAAAGAACTAGCACCCTAAACTTCACTGCACGTACCACATCTTTAAGCTTCTGACTCCAACCTCCAAACACTTTCCACAGAGACAGATGGCTTATTTCCAAACTTTTCGCAGCACAGCGACACCACCTCCATCACTTTAACAAATCCCACAGAGCTTTCATCTAGCACTGGTCTAATGAAATGCATCACTCCTTAAAAGCCTAAATGAAGAACATCCTCCTCACGAGCGGGATCAAAGCCTGGCCTCCTGCTGGGGTCACAAGGGGGGGCCTCACACTGAGTCAGAGTTCTACCTCTCCTCTCCTCCTCCTCCCGTGTCTCACACATTGTCTCCCTTCATTTCCCTCGTCCTCCAGATCTACCTCTGATCCCCAGGTAAAAGAGTGTGCGTCGGAGCTGAAGGCAGTGAAGAGAGAGAGGTTGCAGGGAGCATGAAGAAAGCGATGGAGAGTGTATTCGAAAGAGCCAGAATTAAACATAAACTTCTCTATGTCACCAGCGTTCGCCCCTTACGCGCTTTGAAACCCTCTGACCCTTCAGCCCTCCACATCATTGAAACATGGTGCAAGGTGACCCCGATGCCCTCTCAGTCGTGACGGGTCTTCCTGAGGGAACAATGTCTGTCTCACACACACATGCACAGTGTGCTCTTTGATTAACCTTCCTCAGAGTTGCGCGCGGTGAGGGTGGAGTCTGGGGTGATGGTCGACCTCTGTTCGACCTCTGTTTGACCTCAGGTCGTGAAGCCCGCATGCGTTGACAGTCACGTGTAAGACCCGTGGGAAGGACGTGACCGAGACTGAATGTCCAGAGGACGACAGAGTCATCATGTACAGCTCCCGCATAATAAACGTTAACTACGCAAAACATTACTGAGCATTTGCATCAAACAGCCTACATCTCTGTGTGAGTACACTTTAACATTGGGTAATTGACATTGCCGTGTAGGGCCTGGAGCTCAGCCATGCAGCTCACTGTCTACACTAACTGTTGTTTAGAAGTGAGGGCCGTAGCTCCACTCCCTAAATGAGAGTGATGGTTGTCGTTAGGGTAATGATGTAGATGCTCCCCCATCACCAGGCACCCTGACGCGTCTGTATGGCTGGGGAGGACAGGTTCCACAGTTCCACGTCACGTCTTCTCACCTCAGTGCTGCACTGATGAGTGGAGCCACACAAACTGTTACATAAACACCCGTAAACAATCACAAACTCTCTCTCTCTCTCTCTCACACACACACACACACACACACACACACACACACAGAGGATCATGCACGCACACAGATAATTCTGCAATTTCAAATGCACCTCAGTGACCATTAACAGCAGGGAGTAAAATGACAGGGTGGAGAACAAGGCTAATTCTCCAGAGCCAACAGTGACTTGTGGCAGGGCAAAACCCCGTAAAGAGCAAAGACATTTGAGACAAATATAATCTCAGGCTCAACAAAGTGAGAATGGAGCTGTTTCAACACAAACCAATTTTGTCAATTTGCACCTTAATGGGAAGGGCAATCTCCCACAGAAAATATGTTTTCCAAATTGTCCTCCTACAGAAATCTTGATTAAAACCTGAGGTTCGTTTTCAGTGAGACAAGTTGATGGAAAACTGAGCCTCCGCTGAGGAGAACCACTGCCCCCTGCTGCCTGGTAGAGGTACTGCTGTTACTGCTGATGCTAAGGACAAGACCAGCAGTACTCACATCAGCAGCAAGTAGCAACACATACAAATGATGTTAAGTTATTTTAATTCAGAACTAAATGTCTAATTAATGGGCTCCTATAATTCCAGCAAAATGTAACTTTATTGCAGCAACGGAGTATGGCAGTTTGACCCTGCACACTCCAGGGAGCCAGATGATGAACGAACATTTAAAGTGGTTTAGACCACATCTAACCTGACAACTGTGTCCAACTGTGTCCAGGGGGGGGGGGTTGCTTTGTTTACAATGTGTCTATCATGATGACATTCTCAACTGCAGCATCAAAGTTGCACTTACGGCATCGGAGAAGCCAACTTCTTTGAGATAGATCAGTGCATAGTAACGTTCCGGTCCCCTGTGGTGGTACTGTGGGGAGGTTTGACTCACAAGTACCCCTTCTAGTGAGGAGGATAGAGGAGGGCACAGTGACGGAGGCCGACCTTGGCGTCTGATGTGGCCGTTGAAGAACACTGCATTGGGTTGAAGTCCTGAACGACAACTTATTCAGTTTATAGAGCGCTCCCTTTTTACCATTCCAATTCTCAAATGTAGTGCACTATACAGGCAATAGGGTTTCAGTTTGGACTCGAGCTGAGCAGAACTTTAGCCTGAAACGCTGGGGTGCCCGGACAGTCATTGATCACCAGGTTGCCCTCTGCTCCTGAAACAGCCAAGAGTCTGCTGGTCCCCTTCTGTCCACATTAGTGTGGTGTAGGGAACTTTAATAGCACTGGCCAAACAACAGAGAGGTTATCTAGAGGCCAAAGGCTGGAACACATACAGGGTACTCCCTACCTCCAGCCTATAGCAGGAATGACAAAGGTCAATCCTGCATACTGGTCGAGCACAAGGTTAAGGTGCCTTGTTAAAAGACTGAGACACTTTACAACATCTAACTGAGTTAAAAAGTAGCACTCAGGACTAAACCACGGACATCTACTGAGTCCACAGGACTGCACTGATATGTTCTATTTTCTGGCAACCAAAATGTGTTAAACATATTCTGCAACAGATTGTTTGTTTTTTTCTACATTTTTTTTCAATACTTCCGGACTGCTTGCTTTTGCGTTGGTAATGATTAGTTAGCTGGGCACAGTCAAACCTAATAAACTTAGGCGGATTATAAAGTACAGTTTATGTTGGTTTTAATATCTTCAAAGTATTTTGCATAAAATTCTCTCTTAAGTAATAACAGTTTGTGAATATAAAAATAACATTTAGACTTAACTACCACAGAACCCAGCACACCACCTGAATAGGGTAAATTACATATTTGGCAATACACTGGTATTGCATGTGCATTACCCTGGCACTACATTGGTATTACTCTAGTATAACACTGGTAATACACTGGTATTAAACTGGTAGGTGGGTGATGTCAGTTGTGCCCATGCAGATAATTTGTTAAAATAATGACCTAAAACAATGCATGTGAAATGTAAATGTTTTTTAACATGACAATGTGTAAAAGAAGGAATAGGCAGAAGAACAGAAGTACCTCTCTAATAGAACCTTCGGTCACCATAGCATATCATGGGAGGACTTAAACAGGAATGGGAGAAATTGTGTTTTTTATTCATAACACTGAAGTAGTGTAATTTTCCCACACTCTGCAACCGGTGAAACCGTCAACCCCTGCTCACAGCTTTCATTTCTGAAAAGTTAAAACTGGAGAGTAAAAGGTGGGGACCTCTTCTCCCCCCAAATGTAACCCTTGTGATTTTAAGGCATTACAGTTTGATTGTCATTTGGCCTTGTGCTTAGGGTCATTGTCATGCTGGAAAGTCCAAGAGCGTCCCATGCGCAGCTTTTGTGCAGAAGAATGCAAATTGTCTGCCAGTATTTTCTGATAACATGCTGCATTCATCTTACCATCAGTTTTCATAAGATTCCCTGTGCCTTTAGAGCTCACACACCCCCAAAATATCAGTGAGCCACCACCATGCTTCACAGTGGGGAATGGTATTCTGTTCACTATAGGCCTTGTTGACCCCTCTCCAAACATAGCACTTATGGTTGTGACCATAAAGCTCTATTTTGGTCTCGTCATTCCAAATTACAGTGTGCCAGAAGCTGTGAGGCATGTCAAGGTGTTGTCAGGCATATTGTAACCCAGCTTTTTTGTGGCATTGGCGCAGTAAAGGCTTCTTTCTGGCAACTCGACCATGCAGCTCATTTTTGTTCAAGTACTGTCGTATTGTGCTCCTTGAAACAACCACACCGTCTTTTCCCAGAGCAGCCTGTATTTCTCCTGAGGTTACCTGTGGGTTTTTCTTTGTATCCTGAACAATTCTTCTGGCAGTTTTGGCTGAGATCTTTCCTTGGCTTGGTATCAAGAGATCCCCGAATTTTCCACTTCTTAATAAGTGATTGAACAGTACTGACTGGCATTTGCAAGGCTTTGGATATCTTTTTATATCCTTTTCCATCTTTATAAAGTTCCATTACCTTGTTAGGTCTTCTAACAGTTCTTTTCTGCTCCACATGGCTCAGTATCTAGCCTGCTCAGTGCATCCATGTGAGAGCTAACAAGCTCATTGAGTATTTATACACAGACACTGATTGCAATTTAAAAAGCCACAAGTGTGGGAAATTCACCTTTAATTGTTATTTTCACCTGTGTGTCACCTTGTGTGTCTGTAACAGCCAAACATTCAAGGGTATGTTGGGTGATTTCTGTTATCATTCTGATTTAAAATGAGCCAAATAACTATGTGATAATAAATATGATCACAATCCTTAAATAAAATACATTTTCTTTGCATGAGCAGTCATTTTCAAATCAATGCCAAAATTTCACAATTTCTGCCAGGGTATGCAAACTTATGAGCACAACTGTAACTAACGTAGGGTTGGCATTTGTGCTTTTACCTCCCTTAACTAAAAGTCAGAAAGACAAAGTTAGGATTTATGATGTATATTTCATATTTGGTGTGGAATTCTCTGAGAATCACTTCCAGTCAATTCTGTTGGGATGTGAACTTTCACTCATACATTTTGATAAATTCTCTGTGAACTCCGGCAATCTTTGAAGGGGCTACTTAACATGGCTCCATATGTAATTATTAATCACATATCAATTAATATGAATAATGAATAAAATGTTCACAAATTAACAAATCTCAAACTCTAACGAACACACACAGTGTTAAAAAAAAACTAAGAAGACAGATTGTAGTAGAAAACTTCTCCAAGGTAATTTTAGTGTAATTCAGGAACCCTGTGTGTTTCTCAGCCTGTGACACACACGCCTCTCTTTGACTCAGACAAAAACCCCTAACGACTTCTGAAAACAGACTAACCTTGAAAACAGCAAGCGCTCCCAATGATTTTCTCCCAGCCCAGGGCCTGATCTGAACTGATACATGCATCACAGGAGAGTTGGAACAAGTCTGAAAAAAAAAAATTAAATCAATGATTGTATTAATTCGAACCATCAAATGACAGGAATTGAACAAAGAGTATTTGCTGAATTATTTTCTCTCGAAGCCTGAATTTTTAAACAACTGAGAATAACAAGATGGTTGATTAAAGAGACCCCACGGTGGAGTTAAATCAAATTAACTATTTGCAATTTTACTGCATTGCTAAATTGTTAATTATCACACGACCTGAATAACACTGAAAATATCCCAAATACATGTAAACATCTTACATCTTCAATGTTAAGACTTCACATCAAGTTACTGATGTCATGATGTAATGTGTTTTAACTGTGTTTATACATTTCCATTTATTCAACAAACCGTTTAAGCGAGGTAATATCACAGAAACATTATCAATAGCTATGGGTGTCTTCTATCTTAGATATAACCATAGATACAACCCTAGAAACCCTTATGTTGTATAGGTCCAATTATGGATATAGAGCCCTATATATGCTGATGTCATATGGGTTCCATCATGCATAAAGAGCCATTTAAATGCTGATGTCGTGTGTTCAATCATGGATATAGAGCCCTATAAATTCTGAGGACATGATTTCGACATGCCTGTCTACAATGTCTGACTACAACATGTAATCATGTTGATTAACTTTGCAGTCACTGGTGTCAGACCCGCGTTGAATTGTGGGTGATATCGACCTTGCAGGTGAGTAAAATTGTTCACTTGTTCGCTCAAGATAAATCAAGAGCTGAGGGGGTAGCTTTTGTAAATTGGACCGGCATTTGACATATCAATCAAACTGCATTAGCAACAATAATACAGTTTCACCCATAGATATAGAACCCTATACAGGCGGGTCGCATTGTTTCTACCATAGATATAGAACCCTATACAGGCTGGTCGTATTGTTTCAACCATTTATATAAAATCCTAGATACGCTTGTCGTATTGTTTCAACCATTGATATAGAACCCTATACAGGCTGGTCGTATTGTTTCAACCATAGATATAGAACCCTATACGGGCTGGTCGTATTGTTTCAACCAAACATACATCTCCAGAAACAAGAAACCAGGCAAGCCTAGTTCAGCCGGCCCACAATAGAAAGTGTTGATCATGGCTGCCCTCTCAAGATTCTAACCTTGGTCGCCCACGTGAAAGGCTGTGTCTTTAAGCACAACACCACAAGGCTGACCATTTGCCATATTGACATTATATAATATTGTCATGCATTAACATCACGTCAAGTTTGAATATTTCGCTAGACGCCATTACGCATCGTGTTAAACTGTCTAACGTTTCTTATTAAGTTTACCTCCACCACAAATAGCATCTATTAACTGTATGGCTTTTGCCACTGGCCGTTTTAACAGCTTATTTGCCATTTGTGAATGACATTGATACAATAACTACTGTATCAATATAGGTGACGATAACGGACTTTTACATCAAGTGAAAAGACGAGAGAATCGTGTAGGCAGCGAAGTGTTTGACTATCCTGAAAAAATGCTAAGACATAATTCAAAAATCCACCAGAAATAGTCGCAATATAACAGTAAACTAGTGATGGCCGTTCTTCTAGCAGCAGGATATTATGCTAGCAGCGCTAACTCAGATTTTCTTTTTCAAAATAAAAGCCATCATTGAATTATATAAGGCGATATAGTTAACAATCTAGTCTGTCAATCTAGTCTGTCATTTTATGTTTAATGTCCGTTCCAATGTTGTTCTTGTCTGTTCTTTTTTTGTACATACTAGATTGTTAACTATATGGCCTTCTAAATGTCAATGATGGCTTTTATTGTGATAATGAAAATGTGAGTGCTGCCAGCATAATATCCTGCTGCTAAAATAATGCTAATGAAGCATCGTTTGGCCATCACTACAGTAAACAGTTTCATTTTAGGTTCCCATAGCTACAGAAGGTTGTAGCCAGCGAAGTTTTTGTCTATTCTGAACAAATCCTCTTTTACCACTGGCCGTTTTAACAGCTAATTAGCCATTCGTAAATGACATTGAGTGTCTATCAATATAGGTGACGATATATTTATAACTGACTTTTTTGTCAAGTGAAAAGACGAGAGAATCGTGTAGGCAGCGAAGTATTTGTCTTTCCTGAACAAATCCTTATATCCACCAGAACTGTTTTATTTTAGACTTCCTATTACGTAGCTACATAAAGTTATAGCCAGCAAAGTTTTTCTCTGTCCTGAACCTCAGGTATCATGTGTGTCAACTGCTACAGGAGTCAAACACGGGACCTGTTATTCCGTAGCCCGCGTCTCTAACCACCACGCTATTTAACAAGAGTCAGTCAGTCAGGGACGGACGGATGGACTCAGTGAGAGACATCCACTCTTCTAGGCCGGCTCCGCTTACGCGGTCCGGCAAAAATTAAGAGACCACTGCACCTTTTTCTTTCCTTTCAAAAAAAGTCGAAAAGTAAAGTTTTGAGTGAGGAACAGAAGGGTTAAAATTAAGAGACCACTGCAAATTGAACGCTTCTGTTCCTCACTCAAAACTTTCCTTTTCAACTTTTTTGAGAAAAAGGTGGTGGTCTCAATTTTTTCCAGAGCTGTATAAAATCCTAGATAGGCTGGTCGTATTGTTTCAGTCATTGATATAGAACACTATACAGGCTGGTCGTATTGTTTCAACCATTGATATAGAACCCTATACAGCCTGGTCGTATTGTTTCAACCATAGATATAGAGCCCAGTGCAGGCTGGTCGTATTGTTTCAACCATAGAAATAGAACCCTATTCAGGCTGGTCGTATTGTTTCAACCATGGATATAGAACCCTATACAGGCTGGTCGTAGTTTCAACCACATATACAAAATGTATGGTTTCAACTCTGGCATTACTTGTGTAGTAGATGGCACCATGTATGGTACTTGTGTAGTAGATGGCACCATGTATGGTACTTGTGTAGTAGATGGCACCATGTATGGTACTTGTGTAGTAGATGGCACCATGTATATTACTTGTGTAGTAGATGGCACCATGTATGGTACTTGTGTAGTAGATGGCACCATGTATATTACTTGTGAAGTAGATGGCACCATGTATGGTACTTGTGTAGTAGATGGCACCATGTATATTACTTGTGTAGTAGATGGCACCATGTATAGTACTTGTGTAGTAGATGGCACCATGTATATTACTTGTGTAGTAGATGGCACCATGTATGGTACCTGTGTAGTAGATGGCACCATGTATGGTACCTGTGTAGTAGATGGCACCATGTATATTACTTGTGTAGTAGATGGCACCATGTGTGGTACTTGTGTAGTAGATGGCACCATGTATGGTACTTGTGCAGTAGATGGCACCATGTATTTATATGTAATATGGTCACACGCTTGGGATAGAGGTAACTTCCAAATGTGCAATTACATAACATTTGTCACATTGTGGAATATGAGAATATTACATCAGTAGGTACATGTGTGGGATTAAAGAGAATTTCATGTTCCAATCATGTGATAATTGATTCCATAAAGATGCAACTGGTTTAAAAAACGTATGTAGCTACTATGTAATTAGCATAGTTACTTCTTAGAGCTATACACTGCAGACACCAACAATGTTTAACAGTTTATTATTGTCCAAATTCATATCAGTAGACTTGGAGAAATAAAATGTACTTTAGCTTTTTAAAACATTCTCTTAAACAAAAATATAACAAGTATTTACAATCACGGGTAGAAATACAAAAGAAGCATACAAGCAAATAATTGTCTTTCTAAAAGACATAGGTTACAACAGCTATGAAAAGTGTAAGCCACAGACCAAATAATACCTTAGTGACCGACGTTGTGTAGTACAATTCCTACAGCCAAGCTTACAATTGTGCAGTTCTGCTAAATGCCTATATGCTTGGAGATACATAACAGAATTTCACGTCTCACTTATTGCATTCCAGGTAATGACAGCAGCTGTTAGTGAGGACATGTTCAATAATGCCTACGGAGAAATAAGCAATAATGTTGTCAGATGTAGACTTCAGCCGAATTCCGCCTAACATTTACCTTCTATATATTGGTTTCTATAGACATCTGTCTGGAGTTTGGCTGGCTTTAGTGTGGTGCGGTTATAATATGGCCCAAATCTAAATTAAAATTGGTGGAGCTTCAAATGACACATTCTAATTTCAGGCCTAATTTTAATGTCAACTGCCAAAGAGTTGTATCTTTATTAAATGCCAGGAAAACATCATTTGCATAAATTACCATAATTTGGAGTGCTGTTGGCATGGGCAGCAATGATTAAAAATAATTGACACACAAAAACGTGACTTCAGCCGAGGAGGGGGTGTGGTGTTCTTGCAAGTGTTCAGGGCAGGTCATGTCTACTAGCGGGGTAAACTGGCAGGGTTTGGCATCAGTCAATAAACTGTTACCGATCAATATGATCAGCTGACCTGAATGGCAGAGTGAAGCACTGTGTGCCGGCCATGCAGAGACAAGCCAAACTGTCAGCCGAAAACACAAGTCAGAATAACATCATCCATTGACAAAATAGATGACTAATCTAGGTCAAAGCAAATGTCTTGCTATTTACACAGTTCTACAGCTGTACACTTAAATTAGGCAACACAGTCAATCAAAATACAGAGAATATTTCAGTATTTATACAGTATATATTTGTACTTTTGCTTCAGAGGGGATGGAGGACAGTAATACTTGGTCCCGTATTGTACAGGATTCTGCAGAGGAATGTGCAAAGTTGAGTGGAATAGAACCCGTAGAAATAAAACCGCTCAATATGTTTTCTAATTATATGACAGATCCCTGGGGGCCACTAGATGAGAGAAAGAAAGGAGAGAGGGAAGGGGAGGGAGAGGGGAGGAGAGAGATGGAAGGACAGAGAGGGGAGAGAGACAGAAGGCAGGGGAGAGAAGGTGGAGTAAGCAGGAAGGAAAGAGAAAGAAACAAGTGGCATGAAAACAATGCACTGCTTCTGCTTGAGCTAAGTAGGATAACAACATTACAAAACCGCCAGGCAGAAATTGATTGTTGATGAAGAACTGACATGGTTCTCCCTTATGTAGACAAGGGAATAATGTCAGCTCGATACAATACATTCCTAGCATCTGTTAGGTTCTGTTGCCCTGCTCAACATTGAGAGAAGAGTGGCAGGTGGCATTGGCTGAGGACATGTTAAGGGAAACTCTTTCAGCACAGGAACCCACTACGTGACAGACAGTTATGGACCTGGGTCCATCTGGCACCATGGGATGAGTGCCCGTCCAAATACTCAGAAGGCCTCAGTCAGGAAGTATGCGACTAAAATGGCACCTTTACTACCAACATAGAGCCCAGTGTTCGGGTTAGATGTCATGCACTACATAGGAAATAAAGCCAGGGAGGGATGTAATGGATATGGTGAGGGAATCAAGACAAGGCATCTATACAACAAGGCATCAAGGAGGAGTCAAACCAAAACCACACAATACAAAACAACATATACAGAGAGTGGACGTGGCACCAAAACAAAGATGGGGGAAAATCCTCAAAAGATTCTTGCCCAGTGACAGAAAAGGGGCAATCACAATGTAGGATTTTATTATAACAAAATATTAAAAATAGTCTTTATAGAGGACTCTCTTTGCATCTATACATGATCAGAACATTCATTTATGACAAGCCAAAAATATATGTATACATTTATATACCTACAGTATATATTACCATTCATATGTTCAAGTCTTTGTATGGCAGAACAAAAGAAAACAAGTGGCATGTACAGAACAGACTGTTGAAGGACAGGATCCTAATGACATACTCCAGTTTTATCCCTAATGACAATATCATTCCGCAGTTTAGCCCTCAAACCTAGAGGGTTAAAACCTGTACAAATAATTAGCCTTAGCTTGCAATAACAAGAAACAAAACACTTCTTTAGAATACTCTACAAAATGTACTCTTTCTAAAAGGGTAGCTATATTATGAACAAGGAATGAAGATGCATGGCAAACCTAGCATTTAAATACAGTACATTTTCCCTTGACTAGCACAGTTGTGTGTTTTGTGGCCCTGACTATTAAACGAGAATAGCATAAAGCAGACACCAAGATGGAAGAGGTCCGTTAAAACAAAACACACCAGATCGTTTATGCTGCAGCCACATTCTTACCGCATAAAAAGACATCCACATCAAATTAACCTGAAATTATAATACTTTTACATTTTAGCTTGTAATTATTCAATAGACAACTGCTAGTCTAACAAACAAACACTGTAAACAAGTTTGCAAGCGTCTGTGTAAACAACAATGGGCAGTTGGCGGCATGCCTAGCATTTAAAGCTTTACCAACTCTAAACTTTGTACTGTGCTAACATTTCATTTCACTGCACTGCAATAAAATAACAACATGTGGTGCTATTCTACAGCAGTGAGCCTGTTTGTTCGTTTGTCCAACTCATTAAAAAACATCTTCCAATACCATCTATTTAGTAGACAGACGGCAGTGTGCCACTAAAGTACCTCATGTTGCTGTGGGCTAATAAGCGCAGGAAGAGGGGAGGAACGGAGGGGGAGGCTACATAAACAACGGCCTGAGATGCTGTTAAAACCCAGGAACACACACAGGCATGTGGAGGGTCACTGCCGCAAAGCTCGTGTTTGCATGCCATTTGAAGCTGAGAACGTCAAGTAAACGGCTTAAAAACAAAACTAGTTAAAAACACCAGGGACTGGAGAGCCCCACAGCAAACGGGAGGTACTCTTGAAAAGGCAGGGATGAAGTCCATCCCCACTTCGTCAGCGCTGCTTCTGAAAGCCTGGGTGGTACGACATCACACCACATCTCTGTGGCCAGGTCAGTTCCCACAGGCACAGGAGTCTAAAAACAGGAGTTGCTGAAACCTTTTCAAAATAAAGTTAGAGATGATTGTACAAGTTCTGCAGTGGGTTGCTGTTTGGCCTCCAACAGCACTCAGCTGTGACTGGGAGGGCCTGAGGAGTGAACCCAGAAGATTTGAACACCTCGTCCCACTTTGTCCGTCCAATGGTCTGCAGGGTCCTTACAGGTGTCCAACCCGCTATACCGCTGACACCTGCTCATCTGCAACAGACAGGAGAGCAGAGAGTGTCAACCCCACATTGAACATGAGTCAGAAAATCTAGGGAGTTGAAATCATAACATTAAATCACATACAGATATTATGGCACGCCAGGTTTTCTTTGTGGGGAATACTTAGCATGACGGACTGTAAACTAACTCCACCTGCATCAGGCTACTGTGAACGTCACGTTAATGCACTAATCAACAATGCATTCAAGATGATTTACTTCAACCCTTAGCTAGCATGCACTGCTTGACTAAAACTCCATTCACCCAAATAGTCCACCTGTTTAGTGTTGCTACTGTGTTATGTTATTGCATCTCATTCCAGAAGAGTTTTTCAATTCAACAGACAACTTATGAAGAGCTCCGCAGTCTCAATCTTCCAATGTTCTTAGCCTTTTTTTCTCATGTAGACCCAACTAATCGATAACGAAATTCACAGCCAACTACTTCTATTATCGACATTAGCGATTTTAACGAATTAGCTGTTGCAGCACTGAAACTACCATTCCAAACATTCTATGATGCGTCTTCGTCAGGTTCTCTTTCAAAGAGACAGAAAAGCTTTGGCTCAGAGTACATTTCAGGTTGAGAGCATCCAAATCAGCCAGCTAGACAACTGTCCCATCAGCATCACTGGCATCCCGTATGTATGTATATATATAGTATCTACAAGGTCTGAGGCCACGGGGCTCCATGTTGCCTCTGACCGGTCTCCACGTACCATCCTCACTATCCCCCAGGCTCGCTAGGCAGACACTGGCTGGCCTGGCCTGGCCCTGGGCCTCGTGGTGGTGGTTCACCCTGGGGGCCTCCACCGGGCCTCCTGAGCTCTGTAGCAGCTTAGACCTCTGCAGGGCCACGCTATAGTCCGGAGGACGCAAGTGGGGCGGCCGGGGGAGGGCGCCGTCCTGTCCGTCAGCCAGGGTGAGGCCCTGGTATCCCGGGGGAGTTGGGGGAGGCCCTCTGTACCTATCGTCCTTGGTGGGCGAGGTAACACAGTACACTGGCCACCGGGAATGAGGGATGAGACCGGGGAGGGGGGTGGTGTGATGAGTGGGGGAGAGAGGGAGAAAGGAAACAAAAACGGAGAAAAATAAATCAATGAGATGTTTCACCCCCGACATTCTATTAAAGTACTCACATGAGTACGCAGGCAGGAGGCACGGTGGGGAGGTGAATGGCAGCGGCAGATCTGTTCTCTACAGTACAATACTCTTAAACCCTTCTGGCCATCCAGTCAATGCCTTGACCCCAAACGCAACCCCATTCCTTTCCTTGTGTACTAGATACTGGTCAAAGTAGTCCACTAGTTAGGGAACGGGGTTCCATTTGGGACTCAGTCGTTATCTGTGTGCTCTGCTCTACATCGCCAGAACACGGGCTCAGCTGAAGAAGAGTAATGAAGCAGGAGGAGCCGGACTGACGGATGAGATAGGGGACCGGCTGAAGGAACAGTAGGAGGTAGGCTGTTAGCACATGGTTCTGATGAAAATCCGGCTGTGCACATGGCCTGAGAAGGAACAGCGGGGGCCGCTTAAAGAAGCCCTCAGCTTGGACATGGTCAAACGTCATGACTGGACAAACAGAAGCGTTTTGTGCCACATCTGGATCTGCCGCCGTAACACACAGAGTATTTAACTGAAAAGCATCAACATCTGCTGTTGACACACACACA
>JACXGI010011146.1:0-25640 GCA_016801175.1 Esox masquinongy | reverse complement strand
AGCGATAACACCAAATTTAATACACCTGCTCCCCATTCACACCTGAGACCTTGTATCACTAACGAGTCACATGACACCGGGGAGGGAAAATGGCTAATTGGGCCCAATTTGCACATTTTCACTTAGGGGTGTACTCACTTTTGTTGACCTTGCGCTTCTGTTTGAGGATGCCCCACAGATGCTCAATAGGGTTTAGGTCTGGAGACATGCTTGGCCAGTCCATCACCTTTACCCTCAGCTTCTTTAGAAAGGTAGTGGTCGTCTTGGAGGTGTGTTTGGGGTCGTTATCATGTTGGAATACTGCCCTGCGGCCCAGTCTCCGAAGGGAGGGGATCATGCTCTGCTTCAGTATGTCACAGTACATGTTGGCATTCATGCTTCCCTCAATGAACTGTAGCTCCCCAGTGCCGGCAGCACTCATGCAGCCCTAGACCATGACACTCCCACCAACATTCTTGACAGTAGGCAAGACACACTTGTCTTTGTACTCCTCACCTGGTTGCTGCCACGCACGCTTGACACCATCTGAACCAAATAAGTTTATCTTGGTCTCATCAGACCACAGGACATGGTTCCAGTAATCCATGTCCTTAATGTGCTTGTCTTCAGCAAACTGTTTGCGGGCTTTCTTGTGCATCTTCTTTAGAAGAGGCTTCCCTCTGGGACGACAGCCATGCAGACCAATTTGATGCAGTGTGCGGCGTATGGTCTGAGCACTGACAGGCTGACCCCCCGCCCCTTCAACCTCTGCAGCAATGCTGGCAGCACTCATACGTCTATTTCCCAAAGACAACCTCTGAATATGACGCTGAGCACGTGCACTCAACATCTTTGGTCGACCATGGCGAGGCCTGTTCTGAGTGGAACCTGTCCTGTTAAACCGTTGTATGGTCTTGGCCACCGTGCTGCAGCTCAGTTTCAGGGTCTTGGCAATCTTCTTATAGCCTAGGCCAACTTTATGTAGTGCAACAATTCTTTTTTTCAGATCCTCAGAGAGTTCTTTGCCATGAGGTGCCATGTTGAACTTCCATTGACCAGTATGAGGGAGTGTGAGAGCGATAACACCAAATTTAACACACCTGCTCCCCATTCACACCTGAGACCTTGTAACACTTACGAGTCACATGACACCGGGGAGGGAAAATGGCTAATTGGGCCCAATTTGGACATTTTCACTTAGGGGAGTACTCACTTTTGTTGCCAGCGGTTTAGACATTAATGGATGTGTGTTGTGTTATTTTGAGGGGACAGCCAATTTACACTGTTATACAAGCTGTACACTCACTACTTTACATTGTAGCAAAGTGTCATTTCTTCAGTGTTGTCACATTAAAAGATATAATCAAATATTTACAAAAATGTGAGGGGTGTACTCACTTCTGTGAGATACTGTACATATTCACATTTCAAACTGAATGAATAGGTTAATTCAATATATTAACCCACTCCCCACTTTGGAGAACTCTTCGGTCTCAATGAAGCAATTCAGAATTTCCAAACAATCGCAGATTGTTTTTCTAAATTTCCCATTGAACCTGTCAAATGTAATTAAAATCATCATAACGCATAATTTTCAGACTAGTTAAGGCAAAGATATTCATACATTGAACAGCAGGTGTCAACAGAATACAAGAAACACCAAAGCAACATCATATTATATATAATAATATGATAATATATATATATATAATATGTAAAACAAGCAGTGTTGTAAGTAAGCAATTCTGCTTGTTATTACACAACTCACTTTCCCAAATTGGTATGTACCTTCACACGCCTAGCAGTTCAGAAAGGTTCAGTACAGCACAGTAACAGAACAGTGTCGTTTCAGCAGTATCCTACTGTTATTCTGAAATACAGAAAATAACATACAATTTAAGACAGCGCTGCTCAGTTCGGAGAGCATGCCACTAACTTGCAGCACTAAAGTTCTAGGTATGATTCCCAAAGGGATAAATTTGTTAATAAAGTTGCGTCATTCAAACCGGTACAATCCATGAATCCATGACAGTCCAACTTCCTGTTTACGTTTTTCATGTGACGTCACACAGCTGACATTTTTCTCGTTTGCGAGCAGGTCAGTCCCACCAAACCCGTGGAACAACAAACTTATGCCACGTCAGGACTTCCTTTCTAACAAACTAACTGCTATGACAGTTATTTAGGGTAAACGGCATACAACCTTTAGTTCTCGGTGAACTTTACCGAATACATTGCTTGCATGTTTGCGAAGTTTCAGACTGATCAAAAGTCTGTGTTATCGAGCTGCCTGCTACGTTAGGTTAGCTAGCTGCTACCGTCAGGCTAGCTAGCTGGTATAACGCCAGCTGTCTTTCCTAAACACACGCTAGCTGCATTTTGATTCCACTTGATTGAAATGGAGAACAAGTACAACCTCAAAAGCCCAGGTAAGTTGGTAAATTAAACTAACGTTGCGGTATATCGACTTAACTAACCTATGATGGCTCGCTAAGCTAATGCTAGAAAGCCTAGCAAAAGGGATTTGCAGTACAGTAATGTAATCATTTCCGCATTTGGTTTACAATAATGATGCCGTACTAGTGAATTCGCCCATAACATGGTTGTGATCTGTCTGTGACTAGCTTGTTATGCCATATGTTCTGCGAACTCCAAGTAAAAACAAAGGTTTATGACATGATCACCATGCACTTACAGTCTGTCAGTTAATAGCTTAACTTGTAGGCTGACCTCCACTTCCACATCGATGACACTGAAAGATAGCACTACTCTAAAATAGTGAACCTGTGTCATAAACCCTTGATGTTGATGTTACCGTCGACTGCCTTGCCTGGTCCAAACACACACAGTATACTCTTAGATGTGTACACAGACAGCTGCAAAATGTACCGAACATGAAACACTGAGTGGGTTAAGGCATGTCACTTTCAACTACAGTTCTAATCAGTTACACTAAGCTCCATGTGTTAGGTGGTGCTGTCGTTTCACCCTCCGTCAAATTAGACACGGTTTCCAGATGTCATTTTCTGCCTTCTGTGGCTTGCCTTGAGCTGTGCCAACAAAGATAGTCAAAATGTACTGAAACCTTGTTTTTGCATAAAGCATATTTGGCCTGTCATTCCTGTTCTTCACACTAGATGAGGTATAGAAGTACATGGGTTGGTGGGAGATTTTCTCTGCTCATAATATTGTATGTCAAACTCGCTGTGTCCTTGCACACTTGCCGTGGGTTTGCAAGGGAGCTAGATTTAAGTAAGTCTCAGTAAAGTTGTATCTTTATGTGTTTGGGAAGGGGCCAAAAAAAGCTGTGGCTGGAGATAAGTTGTTCAGAAAGGTTCAAGTAAAGAAATGGTACCAGTTTTGAAAAAGGGTGAAATTAAGGACGAAGAGACCAAGAGGTAGCTCATTAACAAACTTCTGGGGAACTAACTAGAAGCATTAGTGCACCTCCAGAGTTATGAACATTACATTTGCATGCAAGACCACAAATTTGATGCCTCTTTGAATGGACAAACGAATTATAAATTAAACTTTGAATAGGTATGCCTAGTAAGCCTTAGTAGAGGGTATTTCTTCAGGGAGCTCTCATCAGCAGGGTTTTCCTGATCTAGCTAATCACACTCTAGTGACTCCCTGCCCATGGCAGCTTAGGCGCCTGCAGAGCTAACTAAGGTCATCAGGCGAGAGAGTGTGTCCTAACACATTGACTTACATGATTTCCTCTTTGGAAAAGCAGAACCCTTTGGACAAATGGGGAGGAGAGAAAAGGGGATTAAAAAACAACACAATTATCAGTAGGTCCAGGGCATACATTTCCATAAGTAGCCACATAATTGGCTGTTGAATTAGTTCCTGTTCTCATTAATTCAGAGTAACAATCATGTCATGTGTAACGGTTATACCACAATGCAATTTAGGAGACACGTATAGCGCTCTTGTTTTTATGAAGAATATTTTTGGGCATGGTTTTTGATATTATCCTTTTATTAATAACACATTATAATGAAAACAGTTGGTGTTTTGGGACATTGTAGCATTTATTTATATTGTGAATTTTGGGCAGTGCTGAGTCTCATGGTCACCATTCACCTTGGCCGAAACATAAGTCAGCTTTTAATTAATTGACACAAAATGTCATCCTAAAATGCATTTGTATGAGGAAGTGCAGATGCAATGTCCTTTAACAGGATGAAAGTGAAATGGGGATGGCTACGGTATAACTACTCTGAAGGAAGAAACAGTAAGTCTACACTGTAAATTGGTAATCAGCTATAATATAACACACTGACTTTATTAATAGCATGTAGTTTGGTTATGGAAATGAAAGTAAGTGAATGATTAAAAAAATGACATCACATGTCATTGATTTGTCCAGACATTCGTAATAATGATGGTTTTTCTCTTGATTGTGTTGTATCCCGATAGAATACAATGATGTAATATGCTCATTTGCATGTTTGGGTATTACTGCATATTCTAATGAGTTCCGCTTACTGAATTATGATAACAAGGGTACATGGGTCCCTAATGTGTTTCAAACCCACATAAATAATTACATAATGTTAATTGTGATCTGTCTTGAAACATTTGGAAAAGGCTATATCCTCCATCACATGTTTAGGTTTATTTGTTTTTTCTCATCTCCCCCTCTTTTAGGATTGACAATGGGTGAAAACTGGCTATCTGCCTTAATGTGATTCAAACCTAATTTAATGTGCTCTTTACAAATGCACATGTTGGAGATGCCCGTTACCCCCTTTATGTGTGGATGAGCTCATGGAAATCCTACGCTTAGAGCCGATCATGTTCCAAATGTTTCAGTGGCTCACTGTAAGGTGAGTGTGACATTGTCTCTGAGACCTGGCATTACCGCCCAGAGCGTAGAGCGAACAGCTGGGGACCGACCACTTTGGAAACGCACAGCGACAACCTCAGGCCCAGTTCCCAATGACAACCTTCTCCCTAGGTGCCCTGGTCTAAAGTAGTGTACTGTCCAGGGAACATGGTGTCATTTGGTACACTGGCTTCCTGTAGGTTTGGATGGGGGGGGTGGCTAGTAGTGACCAGCGTCTCTAAACCCCGCCGTGTCTTCCTCCGAGTTACGCAACCCTGTCTCCTTCCACACAGGACCAACCCCGCCTGAATCGTCCCCAGCTGCAAACACTAAAATGTGTTACGTAAAATGATTTTTTTGTACAGGATTATAATCCACTCCCCGAGGGCCACTGACCGAAACCCTGCTCACTGCAGGAATGAGGAGGCCCGTGTGGCTGAGCAGGCTTTTCTCCTGTCACTCCCACTCATTGTTGTTGTGAGACACAGCTTGAGAAGGACTCTACGTAGACCATCCCAAATGAAACCAAACCCATATGTGAAACACTACTTTCGACCGGGGTTCTGGTCGAGAGTAGTGCACTTAGATAATAGGGTGCCGTTTGAGGCACAGGCCATAGAAGACCCCACGCGGCTTTTGCGCCCCTGTCAAAATGCACGCGGGCGTTCCAGGGACACAAAGGAGGACCGACGGGTGGAGAGATCCCCACTGGTCCTGTGTGTCACCGCTGGGCTCCGTGTGTACATTCCTCTTCGCGGACGGTCACGGCACGGACGGCTTCCACTGAGAGACGAGTGCCCTCACACGTACAGAGTTCCACTCCGAAGCTCACCCAGTCTCTGAGGAACAAGTCGTGCGGACCTGTGTTCAGCGAGGCCAGCAACTAATCTAGTGTTTTCTCGTTGCATCAGCAACGTGTGTCGGCTCGATGTCAATGTTGTCCATAATCGGTATTAGTGTGGGATTTGTGACAGCCGGATTCTTACCGAGAAAATGATGCTCTGTTGTTGTTAAGGTTTCCCTTAAGCCCTTTTAGGTCTGTGTCCTACCTAGTGAGTTACTGCATTAAATCATCACGCTTAGCCCGTAGCCTAACTCTCACTACGCAAGCACTTCATCCCATAGTGGCTTTAATGAGGGATTGATGAGTGGTTTAGCCCACACCAGGGTTCATGCTCTCTGTTGGGTCTGAAAATGTAATCTCGTCTCCCTTCCTGTCCCTCTGGAGACACAGAAGTACACCAGGCTGCTCTGAGAACATGCTGATTTGACCTCCCACATGCTAAAAAGCAAGGCTTTTGATTTTCTCCAGGCTCCCCCCCCCCATCTCCTTGTTACAAACAGTGCGGCAAATGTTTCTGAAGCCCACCGCATCTTCCTTCAGCTGGAGCCAGCGTTTAATCCCCAAACCAAGCGAATTGTACTTGAGGGACGGCTCATTCTTGTAGTGATCTGTGGCGCTCCGGGTTAAACACAGCAGAAAAACCGAGTGCTTACATGGCCACAATTGAGTTTTACATAACCTTCCATTATAATATAATAAAGCCAGTGAACGGCAAGGCGATTCATTAAAAAAAATATAAAAAAAAAATATTAGACCTAAAAGTTATCCTGTGTGCCTAAGTAACACAGGCATTGGCAGCTTCATGACCAGGAAGGCTAAGTGTACAGTCTTGATATGAATAAGGAGTTCTCGCTACGTCGGCCCATAATGCAGTGCTGCAGCAGCTGTCTCATCCGCATAATCCTCCAGGGGTGTGTTGCGCCCAAGCAGTCCGCCCCCCCGGGAGGTTCATCTGGACATCACCCCTTAAACCCTGCTTACTTATCAAATCCCAATTTAAATCCCTCAGTAAACACTACTTTCCTAGTGTCTCCTCGTGCTACCAGCCTGCTGTCCCGACCCCATGTTACCCAATAGTGGGGGTGTTTTCTACAAAGTGCCCTCGAAGCGAGTCAGCCGGCTGCTCGAAGAGACGGCTACAGTGCCACAGCTGGAGGGACTACCCGCGCACGGAGATCTGGGACAGGCTGCCGTCGACGGCTGCCCGTGGCCGGAGGCCCTGGCAAGTGACTGGAGGCTTAGTGTCAGTGTCTGAGCTGCCATTGGCCCTGCCATCAAAGCCTGGAGCCGACGTCCACTGTGATCCGGCTGACACGGAGCCCGAGGCTCCCCGAGTGGCCCTCACACAGCTTGTGTGGCCTGGCCGCCTGGCCACGTCTGATACAGTATCTCAGCTCACTGACAAACTGTCCGTTGGACAGCCAAGCTGTGGACTCCTTCACGTTTTATTTTAACTCCAGGAAACAGTTTTCTGGCCGTATAACACACTCCGGGGATTTCCTCTACACGCGTGGTCCGACTCTCTGGAGTAGCTTCTCTGGGGTGTGAACGTGCTCTGGAGAGTGTGTGAGAGGAGGGCTCGCTGGCTCCGCTGTGCAGGCTTTTCATGTCGAGGCCTGCCAAGGATTTTCTCCTGTTTGGACAGGGCCAATGCACACTGCCTGTCAGGGCAACTTACCCTTGCTGTCTTCTGTGGTCCAGGGTTTCTGGGAAGAGGTCCGGACACACAGATGATATGTTTTCTGCCACGACTCCTTGGCTCCCTATAGTCTCTTTGCAATATATCGTAATATACTGTATGAGGACAGATGAATATATTCATTTTAACTGTACAAGGAACTTATACACCCCTTCTTCATCAACAAAAAAGTAGATAGTTCAATTCGTTATTCTAAAAATAATAGCTCAAGCAATATCAGTTCATAGCTGGCCTATAGCCCTGTAAATGAATTACGTTTTATAAGAATGCAACACGTTGCTGTTCAGGAGTTGTTTGGGATTAGGCCGATAGCAAAAAAGAGTGGAAAACAACAACTTTGATGATGCACAGTTCCACTGAACTGGATTTATATTTCCTTTGTGAAGTGGTTCAAGTTGAAAATAGATTTAGTGGTTACATACATTTAATTAAAATTCTACTGTAGTGTGTTCAACTTTTATTCCAGTAGAAACTCCAACACACTTTCTGAAAGCTTTGTTGTAGCTAGTATCTATTTTTAACATATTTCCAGGCTGTATAATATTTGGGATTGTTTCTCTGTTCGGTGATTGTAGACATAAATACATCTGTTGTGTATGTTCTCCTACAAGATTACTTCTAAGCTTGATTTAAAATGTCAATAGAAACCACTGGCTTCATCACTAAGCTGGCAAATCAGGCTGTGAAAGGAGATTTAGCAGACAGTCATTTCCTTTGGAAAATATGATTCCCGTTGCTTTGGTCACACTTTGTCATGTCATTCCCTCTCTGAAATGGCATCAAGTGTGAATTAATAGTCTTATGCACTTATTAGCATGTCATAACATTGTCTTGTTCACACAGACAGCTGAACTTGATGTGGGCAGCTGCCCTCTTGGTGACCCAGTCGTCAGTGTGGAAACACGGGTGCCAGGAGGGGCCGGGCCTTCTGATTTCACACACGCTGATCTTCCCCTGAGTGTCTGGCCGGAGGCGGGATCAGATGGAACGCCTGCCTTTGGGAGGCGTGTGGTGTCAGAGCCTCTCATTTCCGCTGCCTTGAACTGCCTTCCTTTTCCCTGTGCTCTGCCCGACAGTGAGGCCAGGGCTTTGTCCAAAAGCGTTACTAGCTGTCAAATCACTGCTTTATCTGTCCTTCTCTCCCCGATTCATAAAAAAAAAAAAAAATTGTTTAAGGTGGAGCAGGTTCTTGGACCCTGTCCTGAAGGGCGCTTTAAGTGGAACTGAGGAGACATTGTAGAGGAGGCAAGGATTTGATGGCTGGTGACGTTGTGAAGTGCTACCAGGCTGTCCACGTTCTTTTATCGTCCACCCCTCAGCCGGAGCTCATTTCACAGGCTCACGTCTACTCTTCCATAAGATTTTAAACCAATTCAGTTGCTCTGAATGCCACATTTCCAATTTTCTTTCCAATTATGTTCCCCGTGTTGGTTTTGCTTCGTCTACTTTTCAATGGGTTGGTGTATGCACTGGAGGACTCCATGACAGCTGTCACCAAGAGCTCTTTGACCTTTCGCTTAACCGCTACTGGAAACTTTTGTGAAGCAGATGCGGACATCTCGCGTAACGCAGGGCTAGCGTGTTCGTTCTCCTATCTCAACAGCATTAAAACAAAGGCCATGTCGTCATTAAACTTGCAAAGACACATGCTAACAGCTGTGTTAAAGGACCTGCTACTGCTGGCAGGGAAACCTTCCTTTTGGTGAAAATCCTTTCCTGAGTAACACCGTCCGGAGGCATTAATGTCCATGTCACAGGGGTTAATGCAAGCAGACAGATGTTTTCAGCTGTTACGAGCACATCCCGTACACGAAGCTGACCCCAGCTATAGGTCTACATGTTCACCGTGCTGCTGTATAAACTTGTTTACTTAATCTGACGTGGGTGCGTGGAGTTTAGTTTACACGTTTTGTGGCACTGAGTGTGCCAATTCTCTTAGGGCCTTAAAACCTGCATTGCGGAATCTAGGAACCCAGACATTAAAACGGAATTCAGTTCGATTTACAATATTGAATACATTTATCGGGGATATTCATTTGCCCAGCTTTATCATGAAACATTTACAGTATGCATCTGTGATTTGTTATCCATGGGACTTTCTGAAGAGAACGTTTCTGTCAGTGGATGTGGGGTACGCGCGTTGTATCACACTTTGTGTAGCCGTTAGCAATTATGCAAATGAGAACAGTCTTCTGGTAGATAAAGGCTTGCAACGGCCAACCCAGATACTTTCCGCATCTACCCCAACCTTTCTAAATTGGATTATGGTTAACTGCCTTGCTCAGGGACAGAACAACAGATTTTCTTTCCCAGCTTGCCGGCTCAAGGATTCAATGTACATGCTTAAACGCTGGTCCGCCTTCAGCCCCAATTTAAATGTTACCTGCAAAGTAACCTTTGCTTTCCTGGCGGGATGGTGGCGATTTATTATTTCATAAATCCACTTGTCCGCTGATGTGGTCTAAGCATGATTGTGGACTTCGAACATTCACTTGTGTTTTTTTATATTTTAATGTTTTTTTTATATATTTTAATTAGAAAAACACAAACTGATTTTAATTAGACCCAGCTATTTACAAACCTCCCCGGAGGAGACATCTTATATAGCACAGCCTACTTATTTGTAGTCACAGTGACAAATAGAACAGAAAACAGACATGTTAATGACTTTTCGTCACTTCACAGCCCGTGCATTGTGAGGCCGTACACTTAAAGGCTTGAGTTGGTCTGACAGACACTGTGTGTGCTGATCTGTCACTACTGTACATAGGACCCTGTCTGCATTCACTGTCTGTCTGCGTTAGCCTCCCCTCAGCCCAGATTGAAGTGCTTTTCCAGCCCTGTGTGTATCAAATCGGGAGGCTCGCGTAGTATCTGTCCTTGGATGGGAATGTAGAACGACAGGCGGAGGAGCTGGGACTCCGCATGCCAGAGGAAGTAAACTCCAAGCTCTGTGTCAGCTGGGATGAGAAGTGATGGCATGTCATCCAGTCTTTTTACCTGGTGTTAACTGTGATGTTGGTTCTCTTTGCCGGTCGGGTGCTAGCTGTGAAGAGGTTGATGAAGGAGGCAGCTGAACTGAGGGACCCCACAGAGCATTATCACGCCCAGCCACTGGAGGTGAGTGCTGGGGTACCCTGGACGTAGTCAGGCTCGTCAACTGTCACTTACTAATGCCAAAGGAGTGGTCTCCAAGCTTCTGGGGCAATGAATCTCAATTTTATTTTGATCATACCCTGTAACTTTTCCCTAGGTCCTTATATTCTATCAATATACCTGGTAAAACATGTGACAATAAACAACTCTGGATCAGTTTGATTTTCCATGTTTTTGTATTATACTCTTCAGATTACCATTTAAATATATATATATATATATATATATATATATATTGTTCTGGCTCCATGATTAAAAAAAATACTCTACTCTAGCTAGCTGGCTCAATCGTGGAGGTATGTTGATGTAATTGACGTGCTGTCTACCCACAGGATAACCTGTTTGAGTGGCACTTTTCTGTCCGAGGGCCCCCGGACTCTGACTTTGATGGAGGGGTTTACCACGGCAGGATAGTCCTGCCCCCAGAGTACCCCATGAAGCCCCCTAGCATCATCCTCCTCACTGTAAGACCATCACACACACACCGACACACACACACACACACATTTAAGCAATGAGGCAATAAGTTATACTACAGCTACTAGAGCAGCTGTTATGCACTCTGATGAGTTGTACATAACAGCTGCTCTAGTAGCTGTAGTATAACTTATCGGATATCTCATACCTGTGGTATACGGTCTTGTATAGAAGAGAGACATCTATAGGCTTCTTGTTTTATCCAGGAGCCAGATTTGATTGCATTGAATTGAGTCAGTATTGTCAGAACCGAAACTTGGCTGCACTGTCACAGAGGATTTGAATGGTTCTGTGGGAAGGAGAAGGGAGAATGTGTTTTTTCATGCAGCTGTAATAACCGGAAGAACTTATGACAGTCTGACAAACGCCAGTGGATCAGAAAGGTTGTGACAGTTTTTATTTTTTATTTTTTTTACTCATGTTGGCAGGTTTTACTTGGTCTTTGAAGGCACTCTCTTTCTTTCTCTTACCATCGCTCCTTCAGCTCCCTCAGAGCCTCCCTCCACTTTTCCCCCCGTCTTTCTCCCCGTGGCTTGCTTATCATAGACAGCAACATGGTAATTGGGATCCTGTCGTAGAAATCCTGTGTATTTTCTTTTTTTTCATTACGTATGTCATTCTATGGATTTGCTTCTCTTTCAGGCCAATGGGAGATTTGAGGTGGGGAAGAAGATTTGTCTGAGCATCTCTGGCCATCACCCGGAGACGTGGCAGCCATCTTGGAGCAGTAGGTATCCCAGTGTGCAACAGGTGTCACAGTGCCTGCTTAACAGTATGGCTTCCTTCATGAGCCCCACTAGTACAAAATCTCAGGTCCTCTGCCTGGCAAACTGTGCCGTTGAAAAGCTAGCTTTTCAGTAAGCGCGGCTGTAGAGAGACATTTCAGTTGTGTGTATATATATTTTCTTCCCTTCTCAATTTTGTGATGTCCATTTAGCGATTATGGGCTTTCCTCATCGCAGCAACTCCCATTGGGCTCAGGTGAGTCGAAGATCGAGATATGTTCACATCTCGCCAAAACCTTGTGCTCAATATCAAGCTGCTCAATGCGCTAGGAAGTTTTCGCAGAAATCTACATTCTTGGAGACGTGCGCATTCTCTGGCCAAAAACCACAATCGAGTTTGTAAGCTCTCGACCAGCCACAAGGAGTCGCTAGGGCAAGGCGAGATGAGGCATCCTACCCCTCCACCCTTGACAGTGTTGTGGCAGACACTCCGGCCGCGATTGGCATGCCAAGACCAGGATCCAGACTGACACAGCAATGCTGCTAGGTAGTGACTTGCGCTGCTACGACATTCGGAACCACTCCCAGGGTGGAGACATTTCACCTGCAACAGCGGGCCCTGGAGCAAGGCCGTGTCTCGTCGAGCCCGGAGACACACGCACTTTCAACCAGCTTGGCACACCGTTCCCCAGACCATTCCAGTCATGCTCCTCCAGATGTTGCACTAAACCTGGCCCGGCATCCCGGTCTCACTCACTCTGTGCCTGCCAGGGACCAGAAGGAACAAACAAGGGATTAACTTTTTCATTTGAATTTCAATTAAGGCAGATAGCTATGCAAATGTTTTTTTGCGCAGGCGTTTTTGTGTTCTGGATTGTTCGATCATTGTTTTTCCCCCTGCAATTTATGGAGTGAAACCTGGACGGGGCTGAAAAGAAGACTTTATAGCAGAACAAAGTAAATAAGAAAAATGTCACTGGAAATTGAGGTTTGGCACGCATGAAAATGTATTCCGATAGAATTCAATGGGAGAATCAGGAGCTCCTGCACTGCATTTATTCTTTTTACTTCAGGTATTAATAACATTCATTAATGTGTACAAACAAAAGATAGTAACAGACATACCTTCTCCTTTTGCCCTTTGGGGTCACATGGCATTGGACACGAGACTGGTCAGCCCGGCTGGATTTCTGGTGTCTCGTCTCCTCAAAAGGCTCGCATTCTGGTCTAGTAAAGGTTCAGTGTGAGAGGAAAGGCTAGATAATAAGTTCCAGTGGAATTTTAATGTCACCAGTTGGCCAGCCCTGGCGGCGGTTGGTTCTGCGTTACCACTGGGGAGTACTATCGACCTACTCCCGCAGGTTTAGTAGCTCGTTGAGAGATGTTGTAATTCATGCATATCATAATTTTCTTGTATTTGAAAGCACAAAGGTGTTTGAAGAACTGAGGATAAACCCATTTTCACACCCAACAATAGCTAGCTAGAAAGCTACTTCGAAACCAGGTAGAAAACATTTGTTAATAAGCAAGCAAGCTAGCTAAGCTAGTTATGGCCATTATGCTTTATTAATCTAGCTAGGTAAGTTCTATTAACAGGAAACTGTATAAATATCTAGTGAATAAGCAAAGCTATTAAAATTGATAATGTTTAATCTAAATTCTCTTAAACTGCATCTCAATAACTCTGTCGCTGCTTGTCCCATCACAGATATCTTGTCCCCTCTGTTCCTGCCTATGCAAATTAGATCGGTTTAGTGATTACAAATGCAGAATTTAGTGAAGAGGGGCTTATAATTCTGCTTCAAAGGTTGTTATGATACATTATATTAAGTGTGCATAAACACCTTAGAGGAGGAACATATAGACTTTTTGAATCATAAGATAAGGACATTTTCATAATACATCTACAGTAATATATTTTTTGTAATATTTTTACACCCAGATATGATTTTGGGTTCCATACAGAAACACATCCTGAAATGTAGACTGGCTTCTGTTGTCAAATAAAAAAGTTGACAGGAGCGCCATGTCACGTTGCGCTCTAACAACCTTTTGGGATAAGGCTGAGAATACTCAATTTTGTCTGTCTGGTGGGAGAATGCATTACCTCTGCGCACATTACACAAAGAGAAACACTGTCATGAGTTATGGACTTCTGTGTTGTTTATTTTTACTGTTACATTGACACCGCCAACTGTTATAATTATTTGCCTGGACCTATTAGGTTGTATATTGTAGTACTGTGTGTATTTTAATGTGTATATATATATATATATATATATATATATATATATATATATACACACACACATACACCCCTGAAGCAGCCATGTAGTTGAAATGCACATAAGCTCATCACCATATTGTATAAGTGTCCCATCATGTCAAATGAAGAATGATATTTGAGGAGTTCCAGCAGCGGATGTCCTCAGAGAGGCTCACTAAATCCAGGCTTATACTGCAGAAAACAAAGCATTACTCCCGCAACGCATTACATAACATTGGCGCCGAACTTGACAGCCTTGCATGGTATTTCATGAGATTTAGCGTCTCCCTTTGTTCAGTCACATTATGAGTCGACAGACAGTTTCTTTGAGTTTTTGTTGGTTTGCCTTTCATAATTGTGTTTGTTTCTCTTTCAGTCAGAACAGCACTGATAGCTATAATCGGATTCATGCCAACCAAAGGAGAGGGTGCAATCGGATCCCTTGATTATACCCCAGAAGAGAGGAGAACCCTGGCCAAAAAGTAAGATTGCACAGATTAAAGCAGTCCACTGTTTACTCTTAACTCTATTTCCACTGAATTAACTCTGTGTGCGCAGAGAGGGTTGGATGAATGAATGGTGGTGAAACCTTTTAGTTCGCCCTGGTCGAAATGTTTGTCTGCTGTTTGTTTTCCCATGTTTACCCCTTACACACGTGAAGAATACATGTGTTGTATTTATGGTAGATGCTTTCATCTTGCTCTATGTTTATATCCAATAATAAGGACTAGCTGTACATTCGTAGGAGAACATGGTGATGGTTGGCCGTTTGTCCCGTAAAGTTGGGCAGGAAGTGATGGTTAAATGCAATAGCATGTGACAATGGCATCAGTGCCTGAGGCAAAGGGCCTCAGGTTCCCACGTGCCTGGACATGTCTGGGCTCTTTCTTTTTCTCCTCGTCTTCTTAGGGATCTCTTCCTCTGAAGAAACAAACACATGCTCGCTTTCGGAAATGGATTAAAAAGCCTGGGGGTGGGGGCAAGATCTGTGTCCCAAACGGCCCCTATTCCCTTTATAACACACTACTTCTACTTGGGCTCTGGTCTAAAGTATAGGAATCGAGGGATAGGGTGCCGTTCTGGACACTTCCTTGATGACTGTCCGTTGTATTAACACTTAAGGACAGGGTCTTTAACGACTGGCTGTTTCATTAACACATGAAGATGAGATGTGACACAGGAAGACCTCCGTGTCTATAAATACACGCAGAACACAGCGTGTCTCTTCATCTCCATGATGAAAGAAAGGCCCCTGCTTCACAGAAGCCTGCCATTGCTGTGGCTGAGACAGCAACTTTGCTTTGATTCGGGTTTTGCATCTCGGTTGTCTCCGTGTCCTGTGGTAATTGTGAGAGCTGTCAGTCAACTCCATGGCCCCGGGCACTTGGTAAGGAACCAGAGAAATATAGGGGAGGAAATCATGTCTTCCGAGTCGGCTCTTTTTCCTGACAGAAAAGTAAAGTGAGGAAGTTTCTGTGGCTGGCAGGCAGGCTGCTTTAATGAAGAGCGTTAATAATGCAGAAGGAAGAGGAAGACAACATTTCAGATGGTTTTCATTTCTGCCTATCAAAGCATGACATTGGATGGTGTGGGGGGGTACATTAGGAGAACAGCAACTCATTCGAGGTCACGCTTGATTTGATTGATGGAGTTGTATCTTTTTTTATTTTATGGTGAATATTTCTTTCTAAGCCACAGCTGAATGTTGTCTAGACCAAATGAGTTTCGATCCACACACGGCTTGTCACGTTGCCATGTACCCACACAGAAGTCATCTTTGACAAACCAAAATCTACAATAAGTTTGTTCGTTGCTCTGAGTTTTGTTTATTTTGCAGCTGCAGCCAAACGTCTCAAGGTAAACAGCCTGTGATCACCGCATCAGAGATATCTCAGGCATAGAGCATAGACTAGAGAACATACAGCATAGACCAGAGAACATGGCTCTGTTTGGGATTCAGCCTAGCTCTGTGGTACTGTCATATTTAGGGCTGTGACATTTTGTCAGGCGGTAATTGTCATGCAAATGACTGCCAGTTTCACAGTAATTTACTGTTAATTAACAGAAGCAGATTTGGGATCTCCAGGCTTCCACGCATACAAGCCATATCACAATATAGCAAATCTATTTCAGGAAGGTCTTAAGAAAATGTATTTCAGAAGAAGAAAGTAGCATATTGTTCCAAATGCATGTTATTCTGTAATGAGTGGTTATCAAAAGTGATCATTTCAAACAGTAATAGTCTAACCCGTTAGACTATTCTCAGCTTAGTCTTCTCTTGAAAACAGCAGTTGTGACAACATTTTGATTTAAATATGACATTTTATTGCCGGGAGCTGAGCCGGCCTGAAGGCACACTGAGATTAGGAAATCCCAGCCAACAGTGCCTCCCCACTCCCTGGGCGTTGCTGGACCGTTTCCATCGCCCACGGGGCTTCCCAGCCACTTGTCAGCTAGCGGCACAGTCAAGGTTCAAACCTTGGCGGTCATCTTAGTGCCAGGAAAAGCTGCCTGACCTCTCAGTCCACCGCCACCATCTAAACAGATACCTCAATAGAGCGCTTCGCTTGTTTCATGAGCGCAGCGCACCTGTTCCGGCAGCGTGACTCGCAAAGGAGGAAAAGCGGTAACGCGAAGAGCTGACAGTACAACGATAGAAGCGAGTTTCAGAATCTTGTCGGGGGGTGCTGAGGCTGCCCCGCCCCCACTCTTCAATTGTAGTACAAGTTAGTTACAACTTGTACTACAATAGTTAGTTACAATCTTTTTAAAGGTGAAAAAGGGTCTGACATATCTTGATTTCAGCCTTGACATAAACAAAGGCTGAATTTCCAGTAAGCGTGTGTAGGCTTATCCACTGTACAGTATGTCTGAAATTAGTTTTGGCTTAGAGGGGCAAAATATGTTGTTAATTTGCACTTGAAAAGTGACTGTGCTTTCCTGGGGGGCTTTTTTCAATCATGTTAGTTAAGCTACTTGGACAGTGCTGGTATGTGCTGAATTAAATAGGGTCTCGTGTGGCTCAGTTTGTAATGCGTGGTGCTTTCAGTGCCAGGGTTGAGTTTTCAAGGGTTGTGTGTCAGACTGGGGGGCCAGTACAGAAAAAGTATAAAAATGTATGCGTGTACTGATTTAAGATGCTTTGGGTAAGCTCCCAGCACTTTTGGAACGCAGAGTAGCCAGAAAATAGAAAACCATGTAAAATCTGTTCGGGAACATCTCATCTCACATTGCAAAATACGTATTGCTCTGACACCCCCCTCTATGTAAGCGCTCCAGAAAGGAATGAAAAAGAGAGGAGATAGCAACACAAAGTGGCATTTTCCAGCTTAAGGTAATGTGTCAATCTTTTAATTATGAAAATATAAAAAGACCCTGTTCCTCTGTAAGCTGCCCTGCACAATCTACAAACCACAGCGTAAGTCTGCATTCTCACCCCGGCTTCATGGAGAGAAAGTTTGGAGTTTTGCATAATGAGACCTGACAGAATGCATGCAAAAACATTCGACACTTAAAGGCACTTACTAAGATTGTTTTCATTTTGCAGTAGATAAATTGTATACTTAACACATCTTAAATCTTTTTTTTCTTTTTTCTTTGGATGTGTGATATGTTGCGGGCTCTTATATGACGATATAAACATTTCTTGAATTCTAGCTCATGTATTTCGCCAGGTTGTTGAGCATGGTGCTTATCAAGCCATAGTTGTGGGTTCAATACCCACGAGGGGTTCAGTATGCGCCAAAAAAAATTTACACGCACTGAAAAGTTCAAATGTACATGTTTAAAGGCCTACGGGTTTTAAGGCATGCAATGATTTAAATGCTTCTAATTGATCAGCGCCTTAGAAATTGCTGTTCATTTTGTTCTGTTTGGCTTTGAAACCTGATCCAAGGCGAAGACTATTTACATTTAACATAGAGATTTTTTAATGTTAAATTTACCAAGCGCTTTTACCCAGAGCAACTTACAGTGGTGAGTTTGTACAGTGCCTTCGGAGAGTACTCATACCCTGTCACTTTCTCCACATCTTGTGTTATAAGCTAGATTTTTTTTTTTCATCAATCCACACAATACCCCACAATGATGAATTGGATTTTTTTTTTCTGATATTTGTGCCAATTTATTTAAACGATTCCTTGCCATAACACTCTAGAACCGATCTCAGATGCATCCTCTGTGCTGTGATCATCCTTGAGGTGCTGCTACAACTTCGAGTCTACTGGCAAATTCAGGACATACAGCCTAGAGTTTCCCAAACGACACTTAAAAGGATATATTTTATTTATTTATTTTTAGCATAAAGACAATTTTCCACTTTTAGTGTTCCAGATCATTGTTTTGATATCAATTATTAGTCAATTATTTTCAGTTTTCTGTTTGTAATTAATTTAAAACAAATTGATGATTTTATTTTTCACTGACATTCAGGACTTTTTTGTTGATCAGTGGCAGAAACTCCTAATTAAATCCTTGTTGATTTCATGTTGTAAAACAATAAAATGTGGAAACATCCAAGTGAAAACGTCTGATAGGCACTTTACATAAGGTATTTCAGGTTTTTCATTTTCGATGAATTGGCACAAATTGCTAAAATCTTGCTTTCGCTTTGTTATTATGAGGTATTGTGTGTTGAATAATGGTGACCAAAATACATTGAATCAGTGATGAATTAAGTCTGTGACACAACAAAATGTGAGGAAAGTGCCTATTTTTAAAGGCATTGTACATATTCATACTTCCCTTTGGGATTGAATGCCAAAACCATGGCATCGTGAGTTACATGGGGCCGTGTTTTCCACTCAGTCGGCAAAAAAATATAACGACAGCCAGACACTTGTTTTTCTCCAGTTACCAGTTATCCTCCATAATATTTAAAGTTTTGACCAAATTTTTGACTTCTCAATTTTGAACTGTATGTCACCAGAAAGCATACACCCCATCCAGGCCTGTGTTTCTTGGTGTGGTTCATTTTCTCGTGTCGCAATACCGAGTTTCCATATTGAATATATTCCCTGTTGACCCACCGACAGATCCCAGGACTTCTGCTGTGAGACGTGTGGCTGTACCATGCGCTCAGCCCTTCTGCGTCCCTCCCCCACTAATCCCCGTCCAGACGACCAGGAGGACCAAGAGCTTGCGCAGCAGATCAATTTCAAGGTAAGTCCGCCACTGCATGCCAAAGTCCTGCTCTATTCACGGTGTTATTCACTTACTTCTTAGTCCCTGGACTTCAAAAAGCCTTTGCGGTTGTCAGAATAGGATGTGTTTCTGTGTCTCCATTTTGTGCGGTCGCCGGCAGTGAGTGGCAAAGGCCGGGTTGTTTTCGCCCTAGGCACCTGGCCTCGGCTCCCTGACATGCCAGAGTACATTGGGGGTGACAGAAGCCATTTCCTGTGTGTTCCTTCCTGCAGGCAGAGTCCAGGCAGGCCAGTGAGAGCACAGGGGTGGAGACTGAGAGCCCTGGGGCGGAGACTAAGAGCACAGGGGCGGAGACTGAGCCCCCCACTCAATCACGAGAAGAGACGTCCCCCCCGGTTGGAGGTCAGGCGGAGCAGGCGGAGGCCCAGGAAGAGCAGGTGAGAGGAACCCCCACCAGGCTTATGCAGGGTTACCGTGGTGGCGGCTTGCTGAAAGATTAGCCAGCTTTCATTTCATCATGCAGCTTTTCGTGGCACGAAGCTGACCGCCGCGATTCAAATCTCAGCTGTGCAGACAAGTGGCTGGGAACCCCCATGGGCAATAGAAATGGTCCAGCATCGCCCAGGGAGTGGCGAGGCATCGTCAGCTGGGATTTCCTAATCTCAGCGAGCCTTTAGGCCAGCTCAGCTCCCGGCAGTGCTTAACTGAGGTCATCAGCTGAGAGAGTGCGCCTCACGCGCGTTCGGCCATGTGACTTCCTGGTTGGAGGAGCAGTGTGGAAAACGGGAGGATCGCTTTGGCACTGATGCCTATGAGGAAAGGCTGCCACAGTGTTTCTCTCCAGAATCCATTGGGCATTTTTTCGCGATGAGACCAGGCCTTAGATGGAATTAGGTATGACAATTGGGGAAGGAAGAAAAACCAGGTTAGAAAAACGGGTTTATAACGATGATAATACAGATGATAAAATTCAAACTGCTCTCTTATACACATGTCTTTAATAAGCGGAACTATCCCATGTCAGCAGAGAATGAACTTTACTGTATATAGAAGATATTTGCTTGGCTGAGAAATGTCTTCACCATAGATTTGTGTTGGCGTGGTTGCGTCTTCGGCACAGTTGCCCGCGTTTATGGCGTTTTGTCACAGACGCCGTCCCAAGGTCTGTGTTCTCCGGAGACACTATCGTCCAAGAGGTACAGAGAGAGTCGGTGGGAGGCCCCTGGCTTCCAGAACCGAGGATAAGCAGGAGAATATGGCAGCGTTATTATCCCGTAATTCATCCCTCATCTCTCATAGTGCATTATGTAACGCGGTGACTCTGCCGGCCTACGTCAGCCCCCGTCGCTCACTCGGTGCAACGCGCTATTTTAATCACCGCATGTGACGACACGGAGGAGTGTCTGTGCTGTGTTCTGTGTGATGACTGTGCAGGCAGCACCCCGCTCTCTGGCCCTGCCTGTTAACCCCTGTTCTCCAACTCTGTGCCTGTGAGGTGGGATGGGATTCATTTAAGGTCATTTGAGACTATGTCCAATTCCGAATATCAGTGGGCGGTTTGTGTTCAACATACTATGGGTTTTGGGTATGCCAAATAATGTGACGTGATTCTTCACATCTCGGAATGTCATAGTAATTTTGGCTTTTTCGCTCTTAGAATTTGCTGCCTCCTATAGAGGAGGGGAATCATCTTTTGATCCCCCACATGTCTGACCACAGCTGATAACCAGCTGAGGGGACTGTAGCAATGTTGCCTAAATGGCGGGATTTAGCACATCAGTGGATAAGATTACGCATCCTCAGTAGGTTGAGTCTAGACTACAGATTTTTTAAATTTGACTAAACGTGTGTTTAGTGTTTACTGAAAGTGCTTATGCAGTTACCTGGCCTAAAACACAAAAGATCTCTCTGTGCATATGTAGTAGACAAGGTATCTTTATAGTGGAAAGGGGTGAGAGGGGCCCGCTGAGCGGGGCCCACTGAGAGAGGCCCACTGAGAGGGGCCCACTGAGAGGGGCCCACTGAGAGGGGCCCACTGAGAGGGGCCCACTGAGAGGGGCCCACTGAGAGGGGCCCACTGAAAGGGGCCCACTGAAAGGGGCCCACTGAGTGTCCTCTTGGTTCTGTGGTTATCACACATTAACTGCCTCCTCACTGCCTGTCTTGCTGTGTCCAAGTCAACAGTTGGCAGGATTACTGCACATTGTCCCTGTTCTGGCCCATGTCTCTCTCTGCATGACAGAGGCGCATGGCCTCCAGCCAGCCCTTAATTAGGAGGAGCAACATTCAGCTTTCTCCCCGTCCTTTTAAAGCCTGCGCCCTGCCGTATTGCTCACTGTTTAGTCATCGCCCTTAAAGCGGCTTTATAGAAAAAGTTCCATTTTTTAACAACCAACTGTAACCTTGTTGTTGTTGTTGAATTAGAGGCAATTCCAGCATTATAGGCATGACATTTTCATGCAGTCTCATCTTTGATGTCTCACAGAATGGACCAGCAAAACAATAAACAACACTTTTGATGTGGTCGACTAATCATTTATTTCCTTTGACCAGTTGGATTGCTTTAATTTAATTTTTGTTATTAATTTTTTGGTATTTTTCCGTACGAGACACAACCTTTGAAAAACATTAACTCTGTGAACTGAGCCTGTCTAACGTTTAAAAATTGCATCTAATAATAACTTATCAAAAGTGACTCACAGGGAGCTACAGTGGACATATAATGATTTGTATGATTATGTAAATGCTGATATCAAGACAAATCATGTCAAACTGTTTTTCACTTTTAATAAGATATTGTAACTAAACAGTGAAAATGAATGAGGAAATGGCTTATCTGCATAAGTGTGCATAAATATATAGTAAATATATAATGGGGGTTGTATTCAGATTGAACTAATGACAAATGTATAAAGGTAATTTGCCATCACTTGAAATCAATATGATTTCTTTGAATTTTTCAATGACTGCATACTGCAGAGATAGTCATTGTCCACAAGGTGCTAACAAAATATAGACCAATCTTATTTTTGAAAGGTACACATCAGAAAATAAACTTTTAAAGGCTCAAGATGTTTTAGACCTGCAACTTTTTCTGAAGTCAGTCATGCTAAGCAGTTTACGTTTTCTAGGAATATCTTGATTGGCCGAATGATGAAGCAGACCTGTAAAGGTTTTCTGTACTGTTAGTTTAGGAAAAGCCTTTATGGTCTCTAATCTGGATATAGGCACACGTCCAAAAAGTGGACAGTCAACTAAACTGGTTCAGCTCTATGTCCCTTGGTGGGAGTGTGTTCCTCAAAAGGTTTACTTACCCATTGTATAACCCCGTTTCCAAAAAAGTTGGGATGCTGTGTAAAATGTCAAGAAAAATAGAATGCAAAGATGTGCAAATCATTTAAACCCTATATTCAATAGAAAATAGTAAAAAGACAACATATCAAATGTTGAAACTGAGACATTTATTGTTTCTTGAAAAATATAAGCCCACTTTGAATTTGATGCCAGCAACACGTTTCGAAAAAGTTGGGACAGGCAACAAAAGACTGGAAAAGTTGTGTAATGCAAAAAACTAAACCTGTTGGCATATCACATGATTAATTAGGTGGCAACAGGTCAGTAACGTGATTGGGTATTTAAAGATCATGACCAGAGAGGATGGAACTGTCAGAAGTGAGGATGGGGAGGGGTTCACCACTCTGTGAAAGACTGCCCGGGCAAATAGTGCAACAATTTAAGAATAACATTTCTCAATGTATAATTGCAAAGTTTCGGGATCTCATCATCCACAGTACATAATGTTATTAAAAGATTCAGAGAATCCAGAGAAATCTCTATGCAAGGGACAAGGCCGAAAACAAATATTGGATGGCCGTGATCTTCAGGCGTCACTGCATTAAAAACAGACACGATTTCAGCAAGACAATGCCAAACCACATTCTGCACATATTACAACAGCATGGCTCCGTAGTAAAAGAGTCCGGGTACTAAACTGGCCTGCCTGCAATCCAGACCTGTTACCCACTGAAAATATTTGTCACAATATGAAACAGAAAATACGTCAAAGAGACCCTGAACTGTTGAGCAGCTGAAATCCTATATCAAGCAAGAATGGAAATACATTTCACTTTCAAAACTACAGCAATTGGTCTCCTCAGTTCCCAAACGCTTACAGAGTATTGTTAAAAGAAGAGGTTATGCAACACAATGGTAAACATGCCCCAGTCCCAACATTTTTGAAACATTTTGCTGGCATCAAATTCAAAATGGGCATGTATTCTTCCAAAAACAATACAATTTCTCAGTTTTGTTGTCTTTGTACTATTTTGTCTTTGTACTATTTTCAATTAAATATATGGATAAATGATTTTATTAGCATTTTACACAGTGTCTTTTTTGTATTTTTTGATTTTATGGAGGATCTCTAACACTATGGGTAGAAAATATTCCTTTCAAACTCAGGTTCACAATGTCTAGACCCAAATCGACTGCTTCTTAGTTGATGTTAAATTATAATAGTCTGTAACTGGGGGAGTACTTTCATCTCCCAAAGACATTAATGTCAAATTCTGTCAGTTTTACAAATCCCTAAATACATCTAAAGCAGATGCTAATCCTTTAAACATGCATAACTTTTTGGAAGAGTGCAATCTCCCCTCCCTGAGTTGAGGACTGGTACTTCCTGAATGAGGAAATCTCTCAGAGAAATCCAAGAAACAATTAAAACCCTTAGGCAAGAACTGGGCCCTGTGAACTCTGAAGGAAATTCAGCAATGTTCTATCAACTTTCCTGCAGAAGAATTTCATCCACAATATTGACGATGGAGCTCTACCACTTATTCTGGATGAGGCTGCTATTACAGCTGTACATAAGAAAGACCGAAATCTGGAAGAAGAGGGTCATATAGGATATATAGCCTCATCCAGCCTCAATTTAATTTCCGTGAAGGAATGAAACAGGATTGTGCATTGATGCCTTGACTTCTTGCTTTTCCATCAAGCTTTGTGTTCAAGCCATCAGATTACACACAGAAATGCATGGTTGTAATGCTACAGACACCCTAAATAAAATGTCTGACGCCATTCTCTACATAAATAATCCTCAGTCTCAAGTCCTACCTACACAACCTGATCAATCTGTTTGGTACATTCTCTGGCTACCGAATGAACTGGACTAAGAGTGAACTAATACCTATTCCTACTGAAGCCCTTTTTATAAACAACTGGACTCTTGTCATCCATTCATCTAGGATTATAAAACACCAACTATATAAAAAGCACCTTTGTAAATCCTATTTGAGAGTGGATTTGCTCTCTCTAACTTTATCATTTATTACTGGTCAACCAACACTGGGGTCTTCTGTTTGGTTTGTGGTTCCGGTGCCGTCCAACTGTCTTGGAACGGAGCATGAAGACTGACACCCCCAGGCCGTTGCTACGGTGTTCATGTCTCCTGTCCAGTCTGAGTAATTCACTTTTATACTTATACTCCCCTTCATAATTGGTACATTCTGTAATTGGAAATAAAATAAAGTGCATTGACCTTAGACCCCTGTCCTTCCAGCTTCCAACCTAGATAATCCTTTTTATCACTGGGGATCCAGGGCATATTTGTTCTGTTCCTACAAGGTACTTTTCACATCCTTAAACAACTGAGGAAAAACTATGACTTCCATAGAAAGAACTTTCTTTTTGTGTAAGGGTGTTTGTTCCACACCGTATCTTGACAAGAGTATAGAAGACGCGTCTGTTTTATCTGATTTGATTTCTTAACGTCCCAACTTTATACGTGACACTGGGTGACAGCTGTGAGTGGAGAAACAAGCCCTGAGATGTGATTGAAATGTCTTGGTTGTGACATAGCACTATTGCACTACAAAGAGAGTAATAATCAAAAGACCAACTATCAAGGAATATACAAATTTGCTGAGAAGCTCATGACGCAGTTTGCTGCGAGTGTGAAGGAACACCAAGACATCAAGTCTCTGGTGGTTGTGCGGAACAGATGTGCGTACAGAAAGAAAGCCCTCGGCTTGGTTTTGTGCTCGCGTTGCGTGTCTGTGTGTTCGTGCAGTGTGTATGTGTGGGTTCCTGTGCCTACATTCTTGTACCGTGTGTGTCTTGGGGTGTGGGTGAGTGTTTTATGCATCTGAAATCCAAATGTATTGGTCGTGTACACTAAATAGCAGATTTTAGGCTTCAGTTACTACCTCCGACGATGTAGTTAAAATAAACTACAAATGATCAAAAATTAAACAAAATGCAAAAGAGTGAGTGTCAGAACGAAGAGTACGGTACAAATACATTTGAATGAGTCTTGAGAGTAGGATATCAACACAGGGAGTAAAGTAAGTGGTCTCTACAGGCAGAACATGGAGTAGTAAAAGCGTGCGTGTATATGTATATTTGGATTGTATGCGTCTGTATTTGTACCACGCGCCGTGTGTGTGTGTGTGTGTGTGTGTGTGTGTGTGTGTGTGTGTGTGTGTGTGTGTGTGTGTGTGTGTGTGTGTGCTGGG
>JACXGI010011145.1:7966-25815 GCA_016801175.1 Esox masquinongy | reverse complement strand
ATTTCAGCTGCCACTGTGCTGACACCTCCCCCTCCTCGTGTTGTCCTTGTCCATCTGGTCATGCTTCCGACCAGGACTACGTTTAACTAGTCTCTGGACTCAGCCCACGTGCACTTATTAATTATTACAATTGTACTCTTAATATGTTTACCCGGTACAGCCAGAAAAGGACTGGTCACCCCTCTGAGCCTGGGTCCTCTCTAGGTTTCTTCCTAAATTTCGGCCTTCTTAGGGAGTTTTTCCTAGCCACTGAAATTCAACACTACTGTTGTTTGCTCCTTGGGGTTTTAAGGCTGGGTGTTTTGTAAAAGCACTTTGTGACAACTGTTGATGTAAAAAGGGCTTTATAAATAAATTTGATTGATTGTTGTGCTGGAAAGTCCAAGAGCGTCCCACCTGTGTGTCTCCTTGTGTCTGCAACAAGGCCAAACATTCAAGGGTATGTAAAATTTTGGTCAGTGCCATTTTGGTGATTTCTGTTATCATTATGATTTAAAAAGGAGCTAAACCACTATGTGATAATAAATGGCTTCATATGATCACTATCCTTAAGTAAAAGACATTTTGTTTTGCATGATCAGGCATATTTTCAAAATCAAGGCCAAAATTTCACAATTTTTGCCAGGGTATGCAAACTTATGAGCACAACTGTATATACTACTGTATCTAGTTTTAGAAGTTTAAGATTTAGTATAAGTGGGGTGTTTTAGCCCTCCAAAAATAAATATATTAAAACATATTTCATAAAACCGCTTTGCAAGACTATGGGCTTAAATGGGTTCAGATTTAATGCACTTTTTTTGCCAACCCTGATTTAAAGGCACATTATGAACAAAATAACACTATTTTGGCGCTTTTCCACTGCATGGTGCCGGCTCGCCTCTCCTCGACTCTACTCGCTTTTAGATACTAACCATGTCACAAAGCACTTGTCAGCTGAAGCTTTAAATGAAACAGCAGATGGCACTAATGCCACAGATTTCCATATGTGCACCAAAACAAACAGCTTTGGCTGGCATTGTGGATAAATGGTGTCCCTGTATGGAGGATTACAACTGGTAATTGAATGATTCCAGTGTTGAAGGAGAACAGAAGTGGACTGTTTACCCCAGATTTACTCTGGGCTTGTATGAATCAGCTACCTTATCTATTATTTATCAAACAATTTCTCAAGTTGTATTCTCATGTATTCTCTTCCTGACATTTTTATTCAGGTACTGTGTATCTGTTATTAAATTAAATGTAAATCTAAAAGATTACATGTCATTTTCCTTACATGGACCTTTTTTACTTTGTGGTTAATTGCGAGATATTGATCTTAGTATTGATCTTAAAATTGATGACAATCTGAAATTGCAGACATGCAATATATTTTCACTTGCTGGTACAATATGATCTAATAGAACGCTCTAAAAAGAAAGAGTTGTTGGACGTCCCTTCACATTGAAACTGTGGGGTTCAAGAAAAAATGTCAAAGGGGATATTAAAGAACTTATTGTATTTGTCCCTCAATGAATCATTTGATGAACATTTTCTCTAAAAAAGTTCCTTTTTTGCTAATTTGCTAATTATAAATTATAAAGATATTTATAAAGATAATTTGAGGAACCATTAAAATTAGCTTTAAAGGGTTCATCAAATAATTTCTGGGAATGTCCCCAAACCCTCAATATGAAGAACTCCCTAAGGATCCTCCAAGAACCTTTCATTTTTATAGGATAGGCTTTATATTTGTACATTTGCATCTGTCTCATCTACAACCAAGCAACAGTACCGATTAAGCACCACAACTATTTATATTGTTATTCCTGACTTACTCATCTAAACAACTCACATACATTTGTGCTGTTATCACTCAGAGCCAGTCTGTTAAAAAGCAGGTTCGGGTAAAACACCCTGGCAAAGAATAGGCAGGTTTGGAAGAGCTTGTAATCCCACCGACCAATAAAACAACACAGTGCCTGTCAAATTTGTTGATACCCTTGAAGTGAATGCTAGCCTGGGCTCACATTAGTTAGTGCTGTCTTGGTACAATGGCCCTATGTAGGACTACAGGCCCAACAGTTTTGGAACCAGGCTTGGTGAATACACTGAGAAGGCTTCAACACGTAGCCTGGTTCTGCCCTTGGGACATGCTCTACATCTATAATACACCTGTGCCATGTTAAGAAAGGGAACTCGTGGACTTCACCTAATTAGCCTCAATGTTAATGTGATCAATTCTAATGGAGCTAAATGTTAATGAAGAGGTCCTGCCTGGAGAGGCCTGAGGAAAGCAGCTGGCTGCTCTGCAGTGAGACAGCCCGGCCTTGTTGCACAACAGTCTGCCGTGCACCCAAGTCTACACAGCCTAATTAATATAGATAGGACATTAAGACTTTACCACTCAGATGGTGTGCCTTCCATGACTTTTGATAATTTTAATGAGCTGGACGAACTGGCTTGTCCTTTCTACCGCCTCTGGGTCTTTTGGCATGGGCAATCAGTTTTAAAGTCCTAGCCACGGAAGTCAGCTGGCTGTCTATTTGTCCATGAAACAATTTATCACACTGGGACAAAAAAAATAGACGTTTTGAATGCAAACGGAGATCAGTAAAATTGTGCATGAAGGATATGGCGTCTCTCTTAAGGTTGGGAAGAAATTACTGGTAGCACTTTATAATAACTACACATAGTTAACGATTAATAATGGATTAGTTCATAGTTTATTCATCACTCATCAAGCAATGTTAGTAAGATAATAACTGCTTTTAAAATGTACAAACACTGTTATAACGGATTCTTTAATGAATAATTAGCTCCACTGTAGTAATGTTTTTCAGTATGTATAAATATGCAATATATATATATATATATATATATATATATATATGTATATATATATATGTATAATATATTGCAATACAATAATTTTGTATTGCAATAATAATGAATTGCAATAATACAATTTAATTTTGTCAATATAGTTATTGCAAAACTTCTGAAACAGTGGCTCACCTCAGATATTGTTGTACCAAGGTTTGGAAGAACTTCACTAGCTATGTTTTAGAAATATTTATGGGGAGAAAGAAGGGATGTTTTACTCTCTGAACCAACATTTTGTAAAGGGAGGGCAAAGGGTGGGACCCTTCTAAACCTTTAAACCAAGACTGAAAACTCATTTTAGGGCCCTTTTATTATACCACAATAATAAGGCAATTATAAGCACTGTAGGTATTTCATGAAGTCCCGGAGAGAGGACAGAGGTAAGGTATGCCATACTTAAAATAGTAAACAAAACTGAACTCAGTGCTCATGGAAATAATATAGGAAAAAAATGCTGATTCCCAATTGGGAGTTGTTGAGATGGATGTGTACATCTGTTTGTACTTCTTAGTAATATCATGAATTAGATCATGGTGGTGTTTTTTTACTAGCCATTCATTGTACTTAATCACATTAAGCCAACCATTAGTCCTATTTCTCCTGAGCCTCCGGCACTGCTCCTTGCAGGTTCTCTAGGATCTCTCAATGTGCTTGTTATTGTACCCAGTACAGAGGTCTACGTACCCACCTGATGTGGTGGTTGTACCCTAGTTCAGTAAGAATGGTCACTAATGACCAATGAACCAGGCCTCTCACGACGGGCAATAAGAGGTGTCATTGAAATCTTCGTCCTTGACGCTGCACACTCTCCATTCCACCCTCCAGCTGTCCTTCCTCTCCCTCACTGATGTTCAAAAATATCAAGAAACACAGACAAACCAAAATGTTTATTTGGGGATTCATATTTATTTGTATTTATTAATTACATTTTTACCCAATTAACAAATTACATTTTAATCATTCCAAACTTTTGTGACCCAGTCTGACATCCACCTGTCCACATCAGGCAGTGCTGTGCCACTGTGCACCGTGCTATGCTGGGTCCTCTGCACTGTCAGTATGACCTCTGTGAATTATATTTCTGAAGCTTATGAAGACATTCTCAAGAAAATGACAAAATACGCCCGCCTTTTGTGATGAACAAAACACTGTTTTGCTTGCAAAACAGTTTATCATTTCTCATTGCTTTCACACACAATGTCAGTGCTAAGCACGTATTTGTGAAAGAGCAACTCTACTGAAAAACGTAAAACTCAGCTGAGTAAATCATGTCAGACAAGTAATCGTGAAAATGTGTCTATCACAGCCCACTTGAGGAAAAAGAAACTCACACTGGTGGAAAGACAATTATGTTTCAACTGGGGAAAGCTACTGCTCTCAGGCTCTTAGAGGACTCTTGGTTCAGGACTGCCCCTAACCCATTCATGCTGACGTCTGCATGCAGGGTGTATGGCTTGGTGGGGTTTACAAAATCCAACACAGGTGCATGGGTGAGGTAAAAGACGATATTATGAAATTCCTCACTGCAGTACTGGTCCTATCTCTTTGTAATACATTCCTTTGAAATTCATTGCTTTCTTTCCATGTTGAGTCGAAGGATGGTCCTTAGTGAGTTCTGTAAGTGGTCTCACGATATAGAGGAGTAGCTAGCAATGAATCTCCTATAGTTTCCATATAAATCCTGGAAAGGATTTTTAACGACGTCAAGTCTGTGGATTGGTTCTAGTTGGATACTGCCTCACCAGGATCTCTCTTGAAACATCTTATTTTCAGTAAGATGGATTTGAGGCTCTACTCCTTTGGCTTAACCAAAATCCTATTCTTGTAGAGAGAACACACCAGGTTTGATAGCATTTTGGAGATTCTGTCCTTCCAGGCTTTAGGGATAGGAGAGTGCCCAAAATCTAAGAGCTTGGATCTATGGGTGCTTTACTTTGCTAGTCAGCTCTTTGTGCAATGGTAACCATGATATGTACATTTACATTTTAGTTATTTAGCAGACGCTCTTATCCAGAGCAACTTACAATAAGTGCATTCCTCTTAAGGTGTCTTGGAAAAACAGCATTTGACAATCATAGTAAGTCCTTCACCGAAGCCATTAGTTGGCAAAGTCAGTGCCAGAGAAATCAAAGTAAAGTGCTTTTTTTTTTGGGGCCCAAGTTAATTGACAGCGGAGCACTTGTGAGTGATCACGGTTACCACTGGCACCACTGTTTCCTAGACTAATTTCACAACAACAGCAGATAAGCGTACAACGGTAGGCTCCAGTGTAAACGTTGGCTGGTAGTGTTGGAGTTGACTGCTGATCCACCGGCAGGATGCCTTCAGACTGGCATTCTTTCACTCTGCAGGTTACGTAGCGTTCACCTCTAGAGGGAATTATGACTGGACCGGGACCTAACCTTTCCACATCCGCTACTGCATCATCAGCGTTGGTCAAGGCATGTGGCCGCCGTTCTCCCACTTGGGATTTCAATGGCAATATTCATCGGAGAAAAATATATTTTAAGGGATGGTAGGACAGGAGTCAACCGATTTGGGTTTATTAACTGCTGGACAAAAACAAAGTGTGCTTTGTACAGTATATGTAAGGAACTGAAAACAGTCAACACGACTACCCAGGCTACTGTGGATGCTTCTTTTACCTTCCGAAGGTTGTATGTTTCTTTTAGGCCACCAGTCCCGTGTAATAAACCACACTTCCATCCACCACTGAGCATTTTTAGACACTGTTTGGCTGTCTTAGCACATTTCTTCTTACTGCATCCTCATCCATATTCATAGGCTCACTTTGAATGACAGCAATGAAGCAAAAGGACCGTGAAACTCATCCCATTTTCATAGTCTTTTACGATGCCTGAGAGGAGTATGTGTTACTGATCTAAAATTGAATACCATAATTCCTTCAACAACTGGTTCAGTCGTCACAGAGCACAGGAGAAGCCAGGACTCATTCTATGCTCCACCAATGCAATATTGCAATAGGTTTAACAGTTGTCAGCCCCACGTGATAATTTACAGTCTGAGGCCTCCATCTGTGGTACAAAAGATGCATATCACTGCAGTGGTTTGCGCCCCAGCTAGTCAGGACGCGTCTTGGAAATAAATATTAGAAACCGTGACATTAAAATTCACGGATGAGATCTGGATTTACTTCACGCAGTGTGTGCCAGAGATGTATATTTACATGCTTCAGCGTTTATGAAGCACCCTGGCATGAGTTGTGACACAGAGAGATGACACATAATGAGGATTTAACTATGAGCCTAAGAGAAATTGATTGATGTCTTCTACAGGTTGTCTTTGCTGTGCCAATTTCACTGGACCTCCTGGACTATTGCCTCAGAAGCACTTAATTTCTACAGCAAGCAATGTTGTGTGCTCTCAAGTAAATACGTGTCAAATCTTTTTTTTCTTCTAATTTTCTATTATCTGGTTAATATTTAGTTGTATACATTTTCCAAGGATTTCACTATTTGTGAAGTAAAATGTAATTCTACCATTTTATTTCTTTCTTTTAAGTTATTAAATACTAGCACAAGCCACTAACACATGCATAACTGTAGTAACAAGATAGTAGTTACGGAAGTGTTACTATGTAACTACATGGTAATATGTTGCAAAATCAATGAACATTTGTAAGAATTAAACATTTCCACAAAAGGATTGTGTAATTACATTGATGTGTAGCACACTAATTTGAATACAATAAATTCAGATGTGTATGAATGATGTCTTTGCAGAATCAGTTCTTTGAAACCAGAATGTAAACCAAATTAATTGTTAATAACTGTAAGCTTAATAACTGTAAATTAACATGGTCCCAGAAAGGACCATGTTAATTTACATGTACAGTAGGCCAGTGAGTTTGCTATCTGAAAATATATGTGCCATTACTCACAATAATGCACACTGCATCCACTAACTTTGTTTAACAATTGACCATCCTATTTGACCTTCACCACAATTGGTGCATGTAGGATCGCACTGTACAACAAACCATTTCCACTATGGCTGACACTAGCACTTCCACCTAAACTGACAGCCATATAGATCACAAAGACAAGTCATTACCAAATCTCTCATGGCAGACGATATTTCACCTTTCCTTCCATGGTTAAATTGAGACCATGTGTTGCTCCTCTATCCTTATACCTTTGATAAACCTCCCCTGACAACACTGATGATTAATGGAAGTGAAAATAATTGAATCAGGATCGAGAGAGACAGGGGGCAAACGAATGACAAGCGACCAGAGGAGGTGAACTCCTAAATGATATATCCACAGAAATATATTACCTGTACTCCTTTTCAACACACCCAAGTAATCGCCCACTCAAGCCCCCCTTACTAAATCCCCTTACAATCAGAAAGAAAGAGTGTACTGGTTGCAATGTACAGCATGGGGACAAGGTGATGGCAAGGCCAGAGAGCCACCGTGGCTGGATCAATACTTCATTTAGCCAGCCAGGTTTAGTCTCTGATTCCCGTATCCCACTAATCATCAGTGGTATGAAACAAAAGATATAGCTTTCTGGAGAAAAAAAAAACAACCAAACAAGGACTTTGTCAGGAGGACACACTGGGGATTAGAGATACCAAGGTGTCTGTGTAAATCCACAATCACACGCGCACACACATCATGGAGGCGCTTCGAACGAAGGTCATTTCTAACAATCACTGGTAAATGCAGCCAAGAATTCTGAGGGACTCTACCACAAGACAAATGTGTGCTATTCCATGGACACTGACTGGATGTACTCCAGCATCCCTTGATGATGATTTTGAATCATAATCCATTCTCTGAAACTTTATTTCACTTGATTGAAACAGATAAAAATGGGAAATTGGATCACAAAATATAAATTGGCACCCCCTTAGGAAGCTTGTGGCACAAAGACTTTACCACATGGAGTATATTAAATAAGCATTTCACCATGATAAATTTGTAACAACATTTTGTCAAACATGATTAAATTAGATTAAACTTTATTGTCATTGAACAAGTACAAGTACAGTACAATGAAATGCAGTTAGCATCTAACCAGAAGTGCAAATAGAAGAGTGCCGAAATTTACAAATATTAAATATATGTATATTACCAGTGGAATGTATAGATGTGCAAAGAAGGCAAAAGCAGTACCAATGGCAAAACTAAATGTGCAATTAAGGCAAATAGAGGAGGGCAGAAAAATTTACAAGTATTTAGCATAGTGTATGTTACAAATGTGATAAACAGTTGTGCGTGTACAAATGGCAAATTTAAGGAGAAAGGTAGCATGTGCAATCAGGTCCCAGAGGTAGACATGTATGTAACAATTGAAAAATGCAAGTACAATGGCGATTCTAAATGTGCAATGAAGGGAAATTGAAAGTGCAAGGTGCATGTGCAACAGAAATGCAGGGATAGCAGCAGTGAGGGGGACCACACATGAAATTTCAACTATATACGTATGCTATCTGCAATATGTGCAGTCTTTTAGTATTTTATTTATTTTACCCTCTTTTTACCCACATTTTTCTATATTTTCCAATTTTGTTGTATCTAATTGTGTCAATAACCCTGTTTCATTCCAATAATTCTCAATTCGATTCTAGAGAGGTGGAAACTGTAGCAAGCCTTTCTTGTCAGCATCCGTCGCAAACCATTCTGCTTTTCAAGGCTCATCCAATAAGAAAGCCAACTGGGTCAGCATATGAGGGCACGCTCAATCACCTGATGACTTAGCTTTGCTTTGCAGCTGAGATATTTTTAGCACTTTAGGTATGATATATTTACATAAAAAATTTTTTTATGTAAAGTAGTTCAGTGTTTTAAATAATCTTTAATAATGCAACAAACCTCAGCATTGGTGAGGTTTAGGCAAGACAAGATGTCTGGTTTGGAAATTACTTACTAAAACTTTTTGTATGTCCGAGGCAAGGTCTCTAGACATCGTCTTCTGACGACAATACCTTTCCTTGTCTTTCCCTGCATCCTCTTCTGATGGTTTGGTTGTGTATGGCGCCAACATATTGGACTGTCCACTTTAATAATTGAACAAGTCAAAATGGACCTAGAGGTATTCTATACCAGGGTCAAAAGGTGAGGGCACAAAAAGCAGAGGAATAACATGGCTGCATCACATCTAAGGTCCAGCATAATTGCCAAAACAGAAGCAGTTGTCGCAGCAACAATAAAAATACATTGTCAGACCATTTGCCTATTGCAGAACAATATCCACAGGCAATGTTGAGCAACACACAGTAGAAACACCAACACATGAGCTGCCATCTATGATTTCACTAGCAAGGAGGAGACCATGGGAGAAGAGCATGAGGCTGGAGGAGAATTGGGTAATAAGTTGGTTTTGTGTGTGGATCTGTGTGTGAGTGTGTGTGGTTTCTCCTACTGATTACCTCAGCTGCTGAATCAGTCAATATGGCTCCAGAAGGTGGGCTCAGCCCAAGCTGCTGCATTCACTGGGACCAAGGGTTTCCTTAACCCCATAGATTCTGCATTCTGTGAGCAGCAAGCCTATTGATTTCTCTACGTAGCATTATGGATTTGTTCTCTTAATTATATTTTTTTAGGTTGACTGAGGCTCATTTTTTCCCATACTGGGGACTGTACTGTCACTGCTGAACTGTAGATAAAGTATATGTACACTGCTTCAAAAAATTAAGGGAACACGTAATCATCACAGTATAACGGCAAGTCAATTAAACTTCAGGGATGTCAATCTGTCCAGTTAGGAAGCATAAGAGATTGTGAATCAATGTCACCTGTTTTGGTGCAAATGAAAGTGACAACAGGTTCACTGGGGAGGCAACAGCAAGACAACCCCCAAAAAGGGAATGATTTTGCAGGTGGCGGCCACAGACAACTGCTCTCTCCTTCCTGACTGATTCTCCTCTAGTTTTGCATTTTGCTAGTGTCCTTGTCACTACTTGTAGCACGAGGCGGTACCTGCAGCCCATTCAGGTTGCACAGGCAGTCCAGCTCCTCCAGGATGGCACATCCATACATGCTGTCGCAAGAAGCACGAGGAGAGCTGGACAGGGCCGTAGAAGGCATCAACCCAGCAGCAGGACCGGAATCTGCTCTTTTGTGTGAGCAGGAACAGGAAGAGCACTGCCAGAGCCCTACAAAATGACCTCCAGTGGGCTACAGGTGTGCCAAAACTGTCTACCAAACTGTCAGAAACAGACTCCATGCGGGTGGCATGAGGGCCCAACGTCTTCAAGTGAGACCTGTGCTCATAGCCCAGCACCATGCAACTCGATTGGCATTCGCCAGGTCTGCCATTGGCACCCCATTCTCTTCACAGATGAGAGCAGGTTCACACTGAGCACATGTGGCATACGTGAAAGTCTGGAGACGTCATGGTGAACATTATGCTGCCTGCAACATCATCCAGCATGACCGGTTTGGCGGTGGGTCAGTGATGGTCTGGGGAGGCATGTCCTTGGAGGGTCCCACAGACCTCCATGTGCTAGCCAACGGTACCCTGACTGCTATTAGGTATCGGGATGAAATCATCAGACCCACTGTCAGAACTTATGCTGTTGCAGTGGGCCCTGGGTTCCTCCAGGTGCAGGACAATGCCCAGCCTTGTGTGGCCATAGTGAGTACACAGTTCCTGGATGACAAAGGCATTGATGTCATTGACTGGCCCTCATGTTCCCCAGACCTGAATCCAATTGAGAACCTCTGGAACGTTATGTATCAGTGCATCCGACGCCGCCAAATAGCGCCACAGACTGTCCAGGAGCTCACTGATGCCCTGATCCAGGTCTGGGAGGAGATCTTGCAGGACACCACCTGCCGTCTCATCAGGAGCATGCCCAGACATTGTCAGGAGTGCATACAGGCACGTGGGAGCCATACACACTACTGAGTCACATTATGAGTTGCATGATGAAATTCAAGCAAATTGGAACAGCCTGTGATTTCAACAGTTTTCTTTCATTTTCGGTGTGAGTTTGAATCCAGCCCTCAATCGGTTGGTGATTTTGGTTTTCATTGACCGTTGTTGTCATTTTGTTCTCAGCGAATAACACAATGTACAGTAAAGATTTTGATCTTTAATATATTTCGTTCATCAAGACCCGATGTGTGATTTAAGTGTTCCCTTAATTTTTTTGAGCAGTGTATATATACACTGATGGGCCAAAACATTATGAACACTCACACGTGAAGCGAATAACGTTAATCATCTTCTAACAAGGGCACATGTCAAGGTCTGGGTAGATTAGTTGGTAAGCAAACAATCAGTTATCGTAGTCAATGTGTTGGATGCAGGAGAAATGGGCAGGAGTAAAGAAGTGAGCAACTTTGACAAGGGCCAAATTGTTAAGGCCAGACGACTGGGTCAGAGCATCTGTGAAAGGGCAAGGCTTGTGAGGTTCTCCTGGTCAGCAGTGGTGAGTATCTACAAACAGTGGTCCAAGGAGTGACAAAACTTAAACTGGCAACAGGCCGTTGGACACCCAAGGCTCATCGAAGTGCAAGGGCAATGAAGGTTATCCCGTCAGGTCAGAACCGACAGAAGGTCTACTGTGGCACAAGCCACAGAAAGATTTAATGATGGTTATGGGAGGAATGTGCCACAACACACAATGCATCCCACCCTGCTGTGTATGGGGCTGTGTAGCCGCAGACTGGTCAGAGTGCCTATGATGACCTCTGTCCACCACTGAAAGCCCCTACAATGGGCACGCAAGCATCGGAACTGGACCATGGAGCAGTGGAAGAAGGTCGTCTGGTTTTTTGAGTCCCGTTATCTTTTACAGTACATCATGTGGATGGCCTTGTACGTGTGCAGCGTTTACTTGGGGAAGTGATGGCACCAGGATACACTGTGGGAAGACAACAAGCCGGTGGAGGCAATGTGATGCTCTGGGCAATGTTCTCCTGGGAAATCTTGGGTCCAGGCATTCATGTGGATGTCAATTTGATACGTGCCACCTACCTAAACATTGTTACAAACCAGGTACACCCCTTCAGGGTAATGGTATTCTTTGATGGCAGTAGCCTCTTTCAGCAGGATAAAGCGCCCTGCCACACTACACACACTGTTCGGGAATGGTTTGAGGAGCATGATGAAGAGTTCAAAGTGTTGCGCAGGCCTCCAATTTCCCCAGATCTCAATCCGATTGAGCATCTTTGGGATATGCTGGACCAACATGTCCACGACTCCACCTCGCAACTTACAGGACTTGAAGAATCTGCTGCTAACGTCCTGGTGCCAGATACCACAGGACACCTTCGGGGGTCTTGTACAGACTGGTTGTTGGAGGGGTCCCCCTGTAGATTCCATTCAGCATATTAGGCAGGTGGTCATGTTTTGGCTCATCTGTGTATATTAGCTATGTACAATACTGCAGTGATAGTATAAAGAATAGGTAGTCTGGTGGCTAGGAATGATTTTTCTGCCAACCTGTCTTATCGTCAGGTTTTATTTTCTAGAGGACATACTGTCCCTTTTCAATGAACCGCATTGATGGTGGCAGACCATCACTTGACAGATGGCATGACATCCCCACCAGTCTGGTTGCCATGGAACTGAAGCCCTTCAGCCTGCCTGCACACACTAAGTTATACAGATTGCATAATTCACATGAACACACCAATACAGTCCCATATACGCAAGCGCGTTATGTAACTTTATTCCACATTCACATAGGATTTGAGACTTAAGGTTAGCATACTGGCTTGAGTGGTCATGTTCGTTGGTTCTTTATTCTAGTTTCTTTCTTTTCAACCTAATTTCAACCTAATTTTCTTTTTTTCTCCAAAATTGTATGCAATTTTGCTACTTTCCCAACTACAGTGTCTTTTCACTAAATGGCAACCAAACCTTGTCTTAAAAGCGAAAATTGACAAAAGAATATTCTCTACAGGTTGACACAAATTGTAAAAAAATTATTGCAAAAATCTGAGTGGCAAGCATACTTTAAGATCTCCAAGTGCTCCATATTTTGATAATGGCATGTGTCAAAATAATTACTGAATCTGCTGTCGGTCCTTCATGAGATTCTCTTAAGTGTCTGGGCAAACTGTCTGATTTGATCTTCCAGGGAATCACTGATCTAAACTGCTCCTCTCAGCAAACTGTAACACTATTACAGCACTGGAGAAAAAGCCTCACTCAAAACAAAGTCCCATTCTCTCTCTGAAGCGCTGGATAACATGGACAGTTATTCTTGTAGTTCCAGTGTGCAGAATCCCTGAATCCTGAGTTTTCTCTGAAATTGTTGGGATTGAGTCTCTCTTTTTCCTTCTTTTTGACTGTTAGGCGGGATTCAACTACTAATGAGGGGGGGGTGGGGCTTACAAAAAAGAAATATGTTTATAAATACTTTTGGAGTTCAATTTATAACACTCAACTTTCTCAACTAAGATGACAGAAATGGGGATTCTGATATGGAAGCATATTCCCTTCCAACCCAAAATTTTTATTTCTGACAGAGACATTTCACTATTGGATTATGGTAGGACAGATCCACTCAACCTTAGTTACTCTACTGAATATTTATGGGCCAAATAACAATAATCTCACTTGATAATATAATTGCCTAGATAACCATATATTTCAGATCAGTCTGGTTGTTGGAGGGGATTTTAATTGTGCACTGGATCAGTATGTGGATAGGCTATTTGTCTTATCTGCTGTGCCTCTACCACTTTTTCAAAAAGAACCTTGAATGTACGTTAAAAATAATAATTTCTTTGATGTATGGAAGATCACTAACCCACCAGGAGGGGTTATTCCTTTTACTCTGAGTTGTTACAGTTATACATGAAGTAAGGATCTGGAAGAACCAGGGTCGCTATCAGGTCACACACAGAAATACATGGTATAACACCAACCTAAATTATAGTTCTCTAAACAGAAACAATATTTTATTTTAACCATACTTCTATATCCAGTACCTGAGCCATACTAAGCATGATCAATCTGTTTGGTACCTTCTCTGGCTACAGAACAATAGTGAAGAAACGACTCTGCTTATACAAGAACTTATTGATTAGAAAAGCTGTCTTTTATGAAGTCTTAAGGAAAATATATCTGTGGATTAAAGTTACATTCATTGATCTAATTTAAAAAGTTAATATTTGGTTAATTCTTACCCACATAGCATTATTGGATTGTCCCATAAGGGTACTTTTTGGCCAAAGGTTAATTGGAGAAGAAACAAAAAACAATTAAAAAAAACCCACTTTAAACTTCTACCTCATAAAGACAAGATGACATCATCTCCTGAGGAATTTGAACTGGCCAATCAGGGCCGAGGGAGGGGGGCATCTCAAGATATCAATTCAACACATCTTTCAACATATCAATTATAGAACAACACTCGAAATGTGGATTAATTTAATTTTATTAATGTTTGTTCTAATGTTGTATCTTGCTTAACCAGCAAATAAATACATACTGCCCAGTTAATCAATAAATGGCTTTAAAAAAAATTCCAAGTGCCCTTAGACGATTTAACAGTACTGCTCTAAAATTCATCAATAAAATATACATTTCAAATGTATTTGTTTTCCATATTGTGTGCAATATAACGCAGAATATTACAGGTTTAAAATTATAACGTCGAGTTCATCTTATGCGAGCCCGAGTAGGCTATCCAAACATAAAATTGTTAAAAATAAATAAATAAAAGATTAATTTCATGTTATTTACATTTACACTAATTATAGTCCGACTGCAGTCCCCTCCCTAACTCAGTGGTTCTCTCTGTATTGTGCTCTCTGACCCCGGTGGCAGTCCTCTCACTGCACCGCTCTCTCGGGCTTCCCCTCCTCTTCCCACATCGAGGCTTCTATACGCTCGTTGCCTGTCTAGTCTGTCGCATTTCCTCAAGAGCCAGTAGCAGAGGGTCTCCCAGGGTCGAAGGTTCTGCCCTGCTATCCACGACCTCCACCTCTTAAGACCTCAAAATTGTTTGCTTTATCTATGAGACCGCGTTTTTGACAACATACAGTGCTAACCCGGAGCACATATCCACCGGAGAAAGGGAACTCGCCACCCGTTTGGCAAGAAAATCGCTGGGAAAAAATAACGAGGCACAAAGCGGTGGGTTAGAGGTGGCTTGTCATTTACGAGGCATTCGGATACAGAGGTTTCTGCAGAAGCTATACATGTTGCTAATTTTAATATTTTAGATAGCAGAGCTCGTCTTAGGTTTGTCTATTGTTCTTTAATGCAGATTACAATAAACGAGGAAGTAGTCGGGTGTACAATAAACGATTTTGTAATGTCGGGTGTCAGAGGTCCAATTTCGCTCTCTTCTTCATGTCTGTGTAGGCTTATTGGTAGAAACGTTACATATATTTTAAAATTAGCTCTTCTAGATCTTGCATCGTGAAACAGAATCAGATGTACTTTTTTGTTCTTAATGTCATAAAATAACCGCTACAATTAAAAGCTTGTAAAATAATCTGCATGTTTCAATTGAGTGATAGTAAATTAAGCAGTTGACTGGTAGTAAATGGTGTCTGTGTGCACCTCTGTTGAACTTGTTTGAATTCGACAGGATACTTTTATGTTTTTACTTTCGGTATTGGACGTTTAGGTGATAACTGCGGTCAAAGTTCATAATCATATGGCTACTAGAATGAACTTGGTTACATTGCATCAATTCAGTGAAGCACAATAACATTTTGTAAAAATATACGGTAGGCCTGGGTTGTAGCAAGTCTTTTGATTGGAACAAAACGCATACAGTAGTTGATATGATGGATTTTCTACTACAGTATTGTTAGAAAGGTCCATTTTGCAACTTATTTATTTGTGGTGAAATCTTTTAACAGTTAATGTAGATTAAGGACAAAATATGAAAGCGTTTAGCCTGTTTATTGAATATGTTGTTAACAAATTATTGCAATTCAGAAAAAATGGCTATTCTGGATGTTTTCCTAATGTCTTGAACAGAAGTCGTTTAGTTAAGGCAGTAATTTACAGCTGCATTGTTAACAATGTTTGCTTCACCACTGCTGTATATTGATGTGTGCCTTTCTTGTTTTGCGGTGATGTAGATTGTGGCCAGTTTTCCGTAGGGCCGGTGGGTCTGAGTTAGCAAGCGAGGCCGTTCTGGATGATGCCTGCTCCCTAGTATGGTCCTGGATCCTGGTAAACTAGCTGCCCATGTCCCTAGCAACGGGGCCATGGCTCACAGAAACCCCCTTTCACAGGGCAAGGTGACCGTCACTGTGGACGAGTACAGCTCTAACCCCACACAGGCCTTCACCCACTACAACATCAATGAGAGCAGATTCCAACCACCAAATGTCCACATGTGAGTATATATCCACCCTCTGTTCGCCTGCACTGTATCTGTCTTCCTTTCGTCTTAAGGGCCTTTACAGTGCACAGCTTATTGATTGGCAGGTTCAAACAAAAGACTGAATATAGGACATCTGCCGTCACAACCTGCTGGTGCCGTCTTCATTCTTACAGCTATTAGTTCTTCTCTACCAATGGATTGGTATAGAGAAATAGACTGCGTATGATTAAAACCTGTTTGTGAGCTCCACGGTGTGCCTCCCGGGAACCCTCGGTCAAGCTACGGTGTGTGGGGCGGGAGGCCACCTTTTATGTTATTTGCTTAACAGAGGTCAGAGGTGAAGTGGGTTAATAAGCTATTTAACAATGCCACTTTTGACCACAGGGTCACAGCTCAATTCTAAGTAACTTGCGTATTGAGTCATAATGGTCAGGATGTAATGAGTGTTTGGTGCATGTGACTGGCCTGGCCTGGGGTGGTCAGAGGTAGGCAGGTGCTTGTGGCTGACTGACGGTGACACCCACACCAAACTGTGCCTTACCAGCAGAGAGAAAACAAAGGTGTGAGACAGATGTCGTCTTTATAGAACTCCGGACTTCCGTTAGCCAATGTTTTTCACTTAGTCCACAATCATCTGTTTTTTAATTGTTGTCATTAAATGGCATCTGCTCTTTCTCTCTGGTCTCTCTCTCTTTGTCAGTAGTCTTTGACTGCGGACAGATGTCTCGGTAGAACAGCAAGGTGGACTTTGTTTTATCAGTTTAATTGTTTATTGAATCCGGCCGCCATTGCTGTAGTGTTAATCACATTGGATGAGCATTTTTCAACAGGTCAGTGTAGAGTCTTAATAACAGATATTCATTTATATCATGTTGTATACAAGGTTGAAGGAGGTTTGAAATTACCTCCTGTGTGTTGTGGTGTTTTCTATTGAAACACCTTGAGCGACTCACTCAAGGTGGCAGGCTAATCTGTAATTTGCCAGCTTTATTCCATGCATCAGAGCTGGGCACCTGGCCAGACCAAAATCCCATGTGAGCTGACAGCCTGGCTGCCTCAGTCTGGAAACTCTTCCAAGGGCTTGCAAATGTGTGCCGGTATGAGGGACCTGGACTAGTTTTAGTAGCCTGAACTAATAATAATAATACATCTTATTTATTTATTAAACATCTGCAGTGATTTTGTGGCTTTAAATGGGAAAGATGTCCAAAAACATAGTTCAGGGACAGAGTTTTTCTTTTATTTATGTTAAAAAGGTTATTTGTTATAAATTTAACACAAGGTCCGCTTTTAATCCAACCCCTCTAAATTGGAGAGGTGTAAGGGGTGCCCTATTGGCTGTCCAGGGTGTAATTAGGGTTAACTGCCTTGCTCAAAGGCAGAACATATTTTATTAACCTTGTCAGCTCAGGGATGTGATCCAGAAATCTCCAAATTCTAGGCTACTTGTTGCCTCCACAAGGTTTGTGCAGTCACCATCAGGAGGCAGTTCAGAGACGGAATGAGGGGAGGGGTGGTCACATCCACATAATATGGAATGAGGGGAGGGGTGGTCACATCCGCCTAATATGGAATGAGGGGAGGGGTGGTCACATCCGCCTAATATGGAATGAGGGGAGGGGTGGTCACATCCGCCTAATATGGAATGAGGGGAGGGGTGGTCACATCCGCCTAATATGGAATGAGGGGAAGGGAGGGGTGGTCAC
>JACXGI010011144.1:0-25728 GCA_016801175.1 Esox masquinongy | reverse complement strand
AGAACTGTGTGTGCTGTGATTGTGTCAGACTCTGTTGGACTGAATGCCACACTGTCTCCAGATATATCTGTATGAATAAAGATAATTGCCGGCACTGCGATTTTGTCTCCTCTTAATCTCTTCTCATTAACCAACTCGGGGAAGTACTTTAGGTCGGTACTTCAATACCTAGGTATTTTAGGTCGGTACTTCAATAGTATCAATGTCATTCAGGTATGGCTAATAAGCTGTTAAAACGGCCAGTGGCAAAAGTCATACAGTTCATAGCTACCATTTGTGATGGAGATAAACTTAAGAAACGTTACTCAGTTTAACACAATAGTTAATGGTGTCTAACAAAATATTCAAATAAGTGGCAAATGCGCAGCTCTGTGGCATAGTAGTTAACGACATTGCCTTTCATGTGGGCCATTCGGGTTCGATTTTCGAGAGGGCAGCCACGATCAACCCTTTCTATTGCGGGTCGGCTGAACTAGGCTTGCCTGGTTTCTTGTTTTACATTTAAAGCAGATCTAACCCATCGTGATTTTGTACCGACAACAGTTTTTTTTCAAATGTTAGCCTGAGACCTATTTTTGGAATTAGAGCACAAATAGTTGAGTGATCTAAAAGTTTGAATCTCTATGTCCTCATCTATGTCCTCATCTGAAAAACAGTGGGGTATAGGGGCAGAGGGGTGAAACGTTTGTGTGTTAATGTGACCTATAACGTGAACAATTCAATTGGAAAACAAACTGAAATCTTTCAGAGGGAAAAATAAAAAATAAAAAACTCACAATAACCTGGTTGCATAAGTGTGCACGCCCTTAAACAAGTACTTTGTTGAAGCACCTTTTGATTTTATTACAGCACTCAGTCTTTTTGGGTAGAAGTCTATTAGCATGGCACATCTTGTCGTGGCAATATTTGCCCACACTTCTTTGCAAAAGCGCTCCAAATCTGTCAGATAGCGAGGACATCTCCTGTGCACAGCCCTCTTCAGATCACCCCACAAATGTTCAATTGGATTCAGGTCTGGGCTCTGGCTGGGCCATTCCTGGTGAAGCCATGCTTTTGTGGATTTGGATGTGTGCTTTGGGTCGTTGTTGTGCTGAAAGGTGAACTTCCTCTTCATCTTCAGCTTTCTAACGGACGCCTGAAGGTTTTGTGCCAAAATTGCTTGGTATTTTGAACTGTTCATAATTCCCTCCACCCTGACTAAGGCCCCGGTTCCAGCTGAAGAAAAACAGCCCCAAAGCATGATGCTGCCACCACCATGCTTCACTGTGGGTATGGTGTTCTTTGGGTGATGTGCAGTGTTGTTTTTGCGCCAAACACCTTTTGGAGTTATGGCCAAAAGGTTCAACCTTGGTTTCATCAGATCATAACACATTTTCCCAGGTGCTTTTGGGGGACTTGATGTTTGTTTTTGCAAACTTCAGCCGGGCTTGGATGTTTTTCTATGTAAGAAAAGGCTTCCGTCTTCCCACCCAACCCCATAGCCCATTCATATGAAGAATACGAGATTACTACATGTGACATTGTTGTCACATGTAGCACACAGCCAGTACTTGCCAGAAATTCCTGCAGTTCCTTTAATGTTGCTGTAGGCCTCTTGGAAGCCTCCCTGACCAGTTTTCTTCTCGTCTTTTCATAAATTTTGGAGGGAGGTCCAGTTCTTGGTAATTTCTCTGTTCTGCCATATTTTCTCCACTTGATGATGACTGTCTTCACTGTGTTCCATGGTATATATCTAATGCTTTGGAAATTCTTTTGTACCCTTCTCCTGACTGATATCTTTCAACAATGAGATCCCTCTGATGCTTTGGAAGCTCTCTGCGGACCATGGCTTTTGCTCTGAGATGCAACTAAGAAAATGTCAGGAAAATCCTACTAGAACATTTGAACTTTATTTGTGATTAATCAGAGTCACTTTATATGATGGCAGGTGTGTAATGACTTCTATTTAACATTGAGTTTGACTGTGATTGGTTAATTCTGAACACAGCCACACCCCCAGTTATAAGAGTGTGTGCACACTTACGCAACCAGGTTATTGTAAGGTTTTTATTTTTCATTTTTCAGATTTCAGTTTGTTTTTCAATTGAATTGTTCACATTATAGGTCACATTGTGACCTATAAAAGTGGAATAAGTTCTGACATGATTTATCTTTGTCTCATTCTTTTACATCACATAAACCTGGCATTTTAACAGGGGTGTGTAGACTTTTTATATCCACTTTATGTATGTATGTTTGTATATGTATGCACCTTTTTCTTTCCTTTCCAAAAAAGTCAAAAAGGAAGGTTTTGAGTGAGGAACAGAAGGGTTAAAATTAAGAGACCACTGCAAATTGAATGCTTCTGTTCCTCACTCAATACTTTCCTTTTAAACTTTTTTGGAAAGGAAAGAAAAAGGTGCAGTGGTCTCTTAATTTTTTCCGGAGCTGTATATACATTAAAACTTTGACGATCTTTGAAATCTTTGAAAATTATAATCTGCCATTGAGATTAAACTGATAGGCTGTTGACGCAATGTTGAAATAGTTCTGAGGGATTAGAGATGGTTTGTAAAATATCAGAAGACTACCGTAATGAAAAAAGTAGATACATTGTTGATATGCTACTGATACGATCCAAATAGGCTGAATGCTGTAGAGAAGGGACCTATGATTTCTTTAATATCTATACATGGAGTATATGCTAGCTTGTAGAATATGATGAGATGAACTGTTGATGTGCTCCTGATAAGATCCATATATGTATAGGCTGTTTAAACACTATAGAGAAGGGACATATGATTTGTTTAATATCTACACATGGAGTATATTCTACCTTGTAGAATATGATGAGATAAACTGTTGATGTGCAACTGAAAGGCTAAAGCAATGCTGTTGAAATGCTGCAAGTGGTCAATAGATAATATTTTGAACATCTAGATGGACTACAGGCACTTTCTTATTGAAAGTCAACAGACATTCATTTGAGAAATGACTGATAGTCTGTTGATAATTTGTAGATCTTCCACAGAATGACTATCCGAATAAAGTGTTACCGGAAGGCCTAAACCCTAATTTGTCAACTATCTAAATGTTTTTGAATCTTCTGTACTCCCCTCATTTCTTACATTTCAAACTGACATTTCCATCCACGTCAGTTAAACTGCTCGAACGATAATGTGTGTGGGCCTACAGCACGCATTTCCTACATGTTAATCACATTTTGGAAATTTCACGCATATACTTACTGTGCACAATGCAACACTAAAAATTGTAATAAATAATAGTAGGCTATATCAACATTGTGAACTAAACATTCTGATATGTTCAATCAGCCTTATTTGATAAGGTGTATAGCTCCCATAGACTATTTTCACTTTCATCATTATGGAATTAAGAAGTATATGCAATACCTAATTAAAAATGTGTATAGCCCTGCTACAAGATTAATAATGTTGCTAGCTACCTACAATATATTGTGAGCTGGACTATGTTGTTATATTCACACAAGTTTGATTTGTTTTTTCTCTGATTACCAGTCAGTGCTGTCCTAACTGATATCATCTTCCACCAATTTGAGAAGAGAATTATCCGATAATGTTTATGCAGAAAAATGTGTTGGTAGAATAAGACTATGTATGTTTGTGTACATGGCAGTCAATGATGTTTACTTATAGGTTAATGAGGCAATATTTTTGATTTGACAAAAAAAAGCAAGGGCATTTTATTGACTAAAATGGCTCACTGTTTTCATCATTTTGACAATAACTAGACTAAATCATTATTCAAATAATAAAAATGTGACTAAAATGTTCAGATATTTTAGTCAAAATGACAGACTAGAATAAGTCAAAAAAGGGTGCCAAAAATAAAACTCTGGTCACCAGTATGCTAAAGATAAAAGCAGAAACAACTCATTTGTCATCGGAAAGCTGGAGAACGTTCGTGACCATGAACACAGCAAGTGTCACAATGCGTGTCTCTGTCCCAGGCTCAATCGGAGCCTCTCCTCTATATATTAAAATAATTCTGTTTCAAATTTTGATCTGGCCTCTTCGTCTTCAACATAATACCCTATTATCTCAATGAAATGTACTGAAATGAATGTATATGTATACACAAAAAGGAAATGTATTATTTTGGCTGGGAAAAAACATGCTTGGTTGGTGGATTTTTTTAATCTACCATTCCCCTTGGCAGGTGAGACAAAAAGTGAATTTCAGACACTAATATACCGATAATCATGAAACTCATTATTCTATTGTAATTATAATGCAATACCTGTGGCATTATATTGTTAATACCCTTGTTAATGTCTTTACATAGCAGTTACATATTTTTTAATATAATGCACTTTGAATTGCCCCAGTGTATGAAATGTGCTATACAAATAATCTTGCCTTGCCTTGCCTTTGGGACTACTAGCTTTTAAGAGTGTTAGTACTATTTTTCAACCTGTGAACCTTTTTATTTAGCTTTGAGGGGCAGTTTCTTTTTAATTGGGCACAGTAGTGTGTTTTTTTTCTACTTGCATTTTTTCAGGATTTAATATACTAAATAATTATTAGAACTTATAATTATAAGTTTAGTTATTGGTTTAGTGTTAATAAATTATAATGTATTTACATAATTATCATAGTGCAAGTGGACAGTAGTCTATGTGGGAATGTAAAGGATAAACACAGATCTGATGTGAGTTGCACTTCACTGTATGTGAGTTTTTTTGTGAAAGTAGTAAAAATCCATTGAAAATATTGAAATTGGGGCTCGCAAATGGCGTAGCGGTAGAGTGAGCTGTGTCATTGTGTTCAACTGGGGCAGCACAAAAAAAGTGCTTTTGTAACTTAATCATTGGCCCCTGGGCTATAAGTCATTCATTGACACCTGTTTTGTTCTTATATCAACAGACACAAATAGTTGACTCCAACCAGAATTCAACCAGAGTCAAGACTAGATATTGACAGATTTCCTGTGGCTGCCTAAATGATGACTGGACACACCAGACTAACTAGAAACACTTGTCAAACTAATTGTCACTTTTATACTTTTTGTGCCCTGAAATAGGTGGACTATGTATAAACAGTGTTATCATTTGTAAATTGTGAAACCGGTATATACACAAACACTTAAATAAAAGTTGAGATCTACATTTTTACCTCCTAGAAATTGTTTGATTTAAAGTCCAAACATTAGCAGGATTAAAACAAAATATGTTTCTAGTGGACTAGTTGCAGTTTTTATAGAAATCTATTTTAAAATGCATAGCATGTTGTGAGAGACCAGGGTTCAGATCCTGCTCATTGTAACGCATGCCAAGTCTCCCCCTGCACCGCGGCACTCCTATTCACCCTCGTATTAGCCATCACCAGTCCAACGGTCACAACCTGCAGCTTCCCTCACTCAAATGCATCCCTGGTTTATTCATCACACCTGTTCCCCATGTCTCATCAGTCACCATGTACAAATATCCCCTGTTCTGTTCCTAATATTTAGCAGCATTGCTCTGATGTCTGTGCGTAAGTGCCACTGCAGGATTTATCCTAGAATCTCGGTCATAGAACTAGTTTTGTGATCTATGTTCTTTGTATTTGCTAGCACTCCTTTGTGTGTTTGTATCATCTTCACTTCATGTCAGTAAAAACAACTAGCATGGCATTAGGTGTGCTTTACAGGACTCAAATCTCAACAATGAAGTCCACTGGAAATTGTTGTGATGGAGCAAGCTCTCAATCACAAATTGGAGGTGAACGGCCCTTTAAAGACTTTCCAAGTTTTTAAAATTCCTGTCCAGCTATGATGCCGAATGTTGTCATAGCCTATAGAGAAAAAAGAATATCCCCTATAAATAGTTGTTTAATACACTAATGGCTTATATCATCAGATTCCGAAAAGGACAAATGGACACAAAAAGAAGTCTCAAACGCACACAGAGTTATTTATAACAGAGCATGATAATGTTTCACTCCCTCTCTGGGTCTACACTGTTACTCAAAGTAGATCAGTGGTGATAGGTGCATAAGTAGAAACACATTTTCAGACTGCGTTGGCCACATACAGGAAGAGTTTTAGTGAGGAAGGAACAAGCTTAACGAAACTATCCGCAGACCACTCTATACAGGAAGCAAGTTAACCACAACGAAGGCTGTCTGTGTTAGTGGTTGCTCTGTTTTTGCAAATTAAAAAGCATGTAACTCATTTTTGTGTTGTGCAAGGCAGTCCTTTTACCCTGCCCTCCTGTGTACAATTTCTTAATCTAAAATTCTACCAATTATTTTCACATAGCGTATTGGTATGTTAGCCAATTAAATTGTCATTCTAAGTCTTTTGCTATTATACGCTTTGGTCCATGAAGGGAACAGAAGGGATCAAGAGCCCCAACTGCCATTGCCTATTGTTCAGTAAACACCAATGTTGTATAGAGATCATCAAGAAGTCTAACTTAAAGCTGGCTCGGTAGAGCTGCCCATGCACTCAAGCACCATGATAGGACATCAAAAGAATTATGTTTTCTACACACCAACGTTCAAATATTGAATTTGTTAACACACACAAAATTAATGTATGTGTAGAGAGTTTAGAAATACTGTGAATAGCTTTGTAACATTATAAATAACCAAACACCCAGCTTTAAAATAGTTAAGAAGTTAAAAGTTAGTTATATATAGTTAATTTCCCTTCATTTGAGAGGAGATTGACTGCTGAAGATTTCAAGCTAAACTATTCAGAAGCACGTCCATGGGAAGATGTTTTGTGAAGGATTTGCTAATAATGGTCGAATGCATGGGAGCCATGAGCCTGTCATCCATAGTGACGTGTGTCAACCACTAGCACGGATGACCGACTAACGGACTGCCGTAATCTCGGCAGAGGTGATGATGCTGCGTCGAAGGGCTGACGCAGCCCTATTTCCTGCGGCTGTGTCCAAATGCTACCTTCATGTGTGTTCAGAGACATACAAGTGATACTGCTAAATGTGTCAGACTTTGAGTGTTTATGAAATTATACAAAACCCCAAACCCTGAAGTGTCCCTTGAAAAAGAAAGGGGAGCAATCAAAAGTTAGGAGTGGTTTTGAGATTGAAAAGTTTCTGAAAGGCAGTGATACTGTCGCTGTGTGTTGGCTGGTCTGTGATCCACTCACACCGCCCTTGGATAGAGTGGGGATAAGGCAGCCCACTAGTTAACACACACACAGGGTCTTTAGGAATGCACACATATCCATATATGAATGAGTCCAGCTGTGCTAGATAGAAAAGGGCTTGCTGCTCTCTCTGTGGATCCTTAAAGGAGACTAAAACAAATTCTCCAGGCCAAAAGTGATGGAGGAGCATATGTCCAGCCCCTTAACAATGAGTCTAGCAACTGCCCTATCAACTATTTAGTGGTCAAGTTCATGCAAATTAGTCCAAAGCCACCGCTAACTGGAGTTTGACAATTAACAAGTTTGTTTTGCTCCATTTAAAAAGACTGCTACAAGAGCTACAATTGCTCAACTTCTGAAACTTAGTGTTGTTGTTTTGAAATACTGTCAAACAATGCTTCCTACATCTTGTAGGACAGCTTCCTACTTCCACTCACACAACACAATATAGAAACATAAACTGTTTTAGTTCAGGCCGGATGTTTTCTATTTTAGCCAGTTTGTTAGCTTAGCTAACCACTATAGGTATCTGCTAAGGTTAACATTGGTGAATAACCTAGAACTCTATTCCTCTAATATCAGCTCTAATATCAGCTCTAATTTTTTGTTGGGTTTTTGCACTAGTGTATAGATTTTCATGGTGCATCTATCATTTATACAGATAAAAACTGTTAATTTTAAGTTGTATTGCAAAGTCAGCAGCTAAATTAGAAGAGCTACACAGGGCTGTGTTTCACAGAAGCATCTTACAGCTAAGTTGATCAACTATTTAGTGGTTTTCAAAAGTTATCACCCCCTTGGACTTCCACGTTTAATTAAGAGTTTTGTCACTGATCAAAACAAAAACGTCTGTCAAAGTGAATAATAAAATCTTACAAATTGTTCTGAAGGAATTACAAATAAAAAACAGAAAATAAGTTTTCACCCCCTATGCAATGACACATCTGAATGAGCTGTGGTGCAACCTTGTCTTCAGAAGTTACTGTACATAATCATTTGAATGGAGTCCATCAGTGTGCAATTACTGTAGGTGTTTCATATGATTTCAGGTTAAATACATATATCTCTGTGAGGTCCCACAGTTGGTTAGCACAATTCCGAACAAAAACTACATCATGAAGGCAAAGGAATATTTAAAGCAAATCCCGGAATAAGGTTCTTGAAAAACATCAATTTGGACATTAGTAAGACAGAATATCACCCAAAGCACAGTAAAGTCCATTATTAAGAAACAAAGAGAATATGCCCCAACTCTGAATCTATCTAGAACAGACTGTCCTCAAAAACTGAGAATCCAGACCACAATGGCACTAGTCAAGGAGGCCACCAAGAGGCCTATTCCAACTCTAAAAGAGTTACTGTCTTCCACTGCTGAGGTGGGAGAGACCGTGAATGCTTCAACTATAGCCCCGGTGCTTCACAAAAGGGGCCTTCCTGGAGGAGGCAGAGAGAAAGACATTGAAAACAACTCAGATAAAAATCTTGTCTATAGTTTTTGCCCAAAGGCTTGTGAGAGACTGAGAAGTAGAATAAGATTCTCTGGTCTGATGAGCCTAAAATAAACATTTTTGGCCTGAATGCTACCATAATTCCCCATATATAAGCCACACGTCTATAAACCGCACCATTAATTTTATAGCTTTGTGTGTAAAAGAGTTAAATAATAGCTATATAAACAGAACTTACTCGGCAGTGCAAGAGCATGACGGGTCCACAAGGCTGTGCTGGTCACATTTGAGTTCATCGGGTTTCTCATTCTTTGATTGAGATCTGTATGCTTGTTTCAATTATTGTGTCCCCTTCCTTGTTTATCTGAATATTGTGAACATATCCTTCCACTGCATATTGCAGTCCTCTCTAATGCATATTGTAAAGCCTCAATCTGGAGGATATAGTAGAGGTATTACTCCAAAAAGAATCACATACACTGACCGGAAATATGCTAAATTTCTCCTCCGTGCTTGGCTGTTTACAGTAGTTTACAAAGAAGCGCAGCTTGATGGGCGTAGCAACAGTAACCAAGATAGGCAGGGCTTTTGCGAAAGGTCATTTATGACTCCTACAAGCATTGTACATTAATATTGAAAACCTGTCATAGGGCGCCACCGAAATGAATTTGTTTTAGAATAAAATGTTTTTATTCCAAAAAAAGAATAAAATGTTTTATTCCAGAAAACCCTGTAATTCCAATTGTATCATATTTGCTATATGATTTTCTGAGACCTCTATGTTGTCAAACAATCATCTGTAAAAACGTTCACTGGTGGAAACGGTTTTAAAAAAACAGTGTATTAGCCGCACCCATGTATGTGAGTGGTTGAAAATGTTTACAAAATCTGTGTATAAGCCGCGGCTTACAAATGGGAAATTACGGTAAGCGCTATATTTGGAGCAAGCATAATACAGGACATCATCCTAGGATCACCATCCCTACCATTAAGCACGGTGGTGGCTGCATCATGCTATGGGGATGCTTCTCTGCATCATGGCCTGGAAAGCTTGTGAAGATAGAAGGCAAAATGGATGCAGGAAAGTACCGAAGAAATCCTGGAAGAAAACCTACAGGTTTACATGAGACCTGAGACTTGGAAGATGTGCACAGCTGGTAGAGGCTTATGGATGTAATTACTGCCAAAGCTGCCTATAAGAAATATTGACTTTGTCCTGTGTTGCCTCTAATTCGGGATCCTATTTAAGTTCCGTTGATTCCCACTATTGTGTGGATCATTGTTTGTGCCTTGTGCCCATAATTTCGTGGTTGATACTTCTCCTTTGTTTTTGTTGGTTTTGAAAACGAATAAAAGAAATGATTAACCACTTCCACTCTGCGTCTCATGTCCTCAAAACCATCTGAGACAAAATGATCCATCCAGGCCAGTGGTGGTGCTGGCGGACACCACGTCGGAGTTCCCAAAGACCCAATGTCACGTTCTGCTCTGTGGGCGGAGCATCCTTCTGACCCAATGTCACGTCCTGCTCCGAATCTCTTTTGCCAACTGAAGGAAAATGTGCAAGCATTCATACTGTGCAACGAGACCACACTTGTTACACATCCGACCAATAGTGACACTAATCAGTGTGACGTACCTTAGCTGGACTAACAGCTACTGTAAACACAAAATCTAGAGAAAAACCAAAGCCTGTAATTATCTTTTGCCACCCCCTGTTGGAAGACCTTTTGGAGTATAACATCAAAAATACACAAAAATGACTTTCGTTGGCTGTACATTTGGCCACAACATCGATTTAAATGTTTTAGGACTGATGTCAAACTGAGAATGCATTTTCAGTGGGTGTTGTGATGGCAATTCCATCGACTAGAACACATTTGGAATTAGGTACAGAGACAAAATTATCTTGGCACAATTAGCAGTTTTACTACTTGCAAGGAAAGCGGAATCATAGTTCACATAGTAAACTGTGAGACATCTCTGAGGTAGCTCAGAGATGTCATCTGTACAATACCTGTTCCCTTTTTAAGTGTTTACCCAAGTTGGCAAATTGCCCCTCTTTCCCTCAAAGGAATAAATGGGCATGGTATATGACCTTTTCAACTGAGATGGGCCACATACCTTCAAGACAAAGAACAGATACAACACTGATGGTTTAAACAGATTAACAGATTGACAGAGGACCTAGCGATCTACTGTTACCATTCAGTGATGACCATAAACAGGTAAATAAAGACCAGATCCCCTCTCCCACACACTATCTAACATTCTTCTTCTTGTCTAAACACAGGGACTCAGAACTATCCTATTAACTCAATACTTAAACCAATAATTCCTTATTGCTTTACACATTTGTAGAATCCAAAAATACATTTTTTCAAGAAATTCCACAACAGTTTAAATTAAGATCTATATCTAAAGTGCAATACAATGGCTTGAAAACATAATACCCTTTCTGAAATGTACAACTGGCACCAGTCCATGCACTCTGTTTTGTATAGTTTTTTGCAACAGTATTTCTATCTCCAAATAAAATGTCAGGATGTGGATATTCCACAACTACCAGTTTACACCATGTTGTGCCATATCTGAGCTGTTGGTCCTTATGCCATGGCTTGACACAGGACTCTATTAACGGGCCTTAAACCAACAAACCATATGCAATCTCAAAGTTAAATTGACCTTGTTTCTAGAAGGACTCCAAAAAGACAAATGAAGATGGAAGCAAATTAATGATATGTTGTGTGACTAGCATTCACCAGATTTGGAGAGTATAATCCGTCAGAATTCATTATGCTCTCAGAGTCAATGGTCACAACAGTTTCCACTCCCAGTGGGAGAGGTGAGGTATCAAACCCTGCATCCCACTGCTGTCTTGCCCCTAAAATTAAGTAGGGTCAGTCCTATTTTTCTCCCTGGATGGGAGATCAGATGCTGCTGCATGTGGTAAATACCAAATTGCGATGCTCCATGGAAGTAAAGGGGACATTGCCCTCATAGGATGCAATCTATCAGACTGGATGTCCGTGCTACTTAGAAGAAAATTCCGTATGTGTTATTTGATTTTAATATCTTCACTATTATTCTGCAATGTGATGATTCCATGTGTTATTTCATAGTTTTGATGTTTTCACTATTATTCTACAATTTGGAAAATAGTAAAAATAAAGAAATACACTTGAATGTGTATGTGTGTCCAAACCTTGACTGGTACTGTATTATGTGTCAGTTATGAAAGAGGTCTGACAATTAGCACTTTGATATTTGAGTTTTCAAAGCAACATGAGGCAACTAACATTGTTCCAAATAGTTGGTTCCCAAACTGCAGGTGCTGAGAGGAATAGTCTCAAAAGTCATGACAGCATATGCCAAACTTGGTGAAATTGCATCAGCAAAAAGGAACAGTAGTTGTAAATCAACACTGGCCGACAGGGATAGATGGATAGTATATCAATGGCCCAAAAGCACAGCCTCAAAAATGACCGTAGAAATGAATTAGCACCTCAGTAACCCAGTATCAACAAAAACTACTTTGTGAGCTTCACAAAGCTGGAATATATTGCAGAAATGCCATTTGGAAACTGCTTGTAACCAAGGTTAATGCACAAAGACGCATAAATGAGTATAAGGAGCACAAAACCGGGACCCTTGAGCAACGGAAAATTTGGTCTGATGACTCATCTTTTACCCTATGTCTTACATCCGGAAAGGTTTGTGTTTCTAGAAGCAACTGATAAACATGGTAGAGGACCGGAATGTTATGAGCTGCCATCTTGTTGGAGTCATTGGATCCGATGAGTACTCTGCATGATCGTATAACAACCACGGAATAGGAGGCATTTTACAGGCTGTGGTGCAGTCACGGTTCCCTCATGATATTCCAATATTGCCGGATGATATGGCCCCATACACCCTACCTAACACATTTAAGAGTGGTTTTATGAATATAAGGATGATATCAAACACTTTCCATGTCCTCCAAAATCACCAGATCTGAAGGGGAAGGTCCGCCTCCTTCATAAAATGGGAAGTTCCTTCACCCTTCAAAGAACCCTTCAGAGTCTTTTCTTTTTGAAGGTGCGATATTGTAATGAATACCAGGGTCTGAAATGAAACCCGCCAAGCACAAAATGTGGGTAGATTTTCCGTTTGCCGAGTAAATCTCTGAAGGCTATCCACCACACTGACAGGTAAATGTTGGTACCAAAATGGTAATTTAATAAAAAATCGGGCATGATGGCTCAGAGGTAATTACTCATGTTGGCATTACACTGAAATCCGCACATTACAGAAAATGTGAGAAAATTTGCATGCATTTTTGAAGGAATATGGTAGTAAGGGGCGAAGTTGGCCATTCGATAGCCAATCCAGTCTTAAACTCGTTCTTCAGATCTAGGGCAGAATTGTCTGTTAACTGCTAGCTAGCGCCGTAGTAAGACAATCTGTGATGGCTGCTCCGTGTGGTGCTGCGAGCTCTCTCCCTCTCCGGTGATCCACCTCGCCGGTGTACTAACTGTCAGCTGGAGCAGGTGGCAGCAGCGCACCCTTTACATGCACACACCTGTTTTGAGTTAGTTATTATGATGTCTATGTTAGTTTTTGGTTTTCACCCGCATTTTACAGGTTATTAGGGTTTCAGCAGTTCTCTGGTGAAACCCTAGTGTGTTTGTTCCGGTTCATTATTATTAGAGTTTCAGCAGTTCACTGGTGAACTGCTGAAACCCTAGGCAAGCTAGAAGACTGCTACGTGCCAAAGAATAGGCTCATTATGGCGAACTAGAAATCTGATTGGTTGAACAATATGACAATCAACAACCTCTTCCCCATTTGCTTCAACAGAAGATGGGATTCACTTGAAATTCTATAGGCCTCAGGATAGATTTTCACCCAGAGACAGCACATGTGGAATATCTGATTGGATAAAAGCTCTGATTTATCTCAGCTGCACTAGAAATGGCACAACCGAGGGAGAGAAAAGCAATGAAACTATGTCAGTAGACTGATGAGAACGAACTTTGTAAAATACATCTAGCGTTAATGAAAATATATATTAAATTATAAAAATATAATTTTCTGACATCACTAGGCCAGCAAAAAAGGCCTCTGGTCAGCAGCAGTTTCGAAAAATATCTTCTTTTATACCAAATAATAACTTTATCAAGTCGTCAATGTTTTGTAGTTATTAGCAACATAAAATGTTAACTAGCGTGTCATTAATTAACATACCATTATTCTCATAGGAGATGTGTCTATATATGTGCAAAACCATGCCCCTGCACATGTTCATCTGTCAATGGTTAGTTCCTGGTTAGTTAGCTTTGCTAAACAGTTTAGCATTACTCCGCCTTTGCTAATGCTAACACTATTTGGGGAAGTGGACGTGAAAACAATAGTGTTTTCACCAGGATGCTGAAGCTAAAAATTGTACTGTAGTTGGTAACGTTAGAAAAGCTTTAACTAACGCTAGGTAGCTAATGCAACCTAACCTTATTATAAAAATTCTGGTACTGTAGCAGAAAGTTGCTAATATATACAAAGTGGCAGTACCAAACAGCAGGCTAACGTTAGCTGACGTTCGATAACTTAACTACAATGTTAGTTTGATAGAAAAAAAACAATGTCCATGTTTAAAATAATGAAATGTGTCTGGCAACGTAGGGATTGTAGAACTAAATAGCTACTTGGCTGCTTAATTACTTGTATGTCAATTCATATGAAACCTAGCTTTACTATAGTCTTATCCGTATTGAGAACACATTTACAACTTAAGAACGTGTGGTTCTGCACGTACTACATGAGTGGAGGCAAATAATAATAACTTTATTTATACAGCCCTTCTCTTGCCCAAAGCTTCACACAGCGGTAAAACAGCCAAAGTAGGTAATAAGATGATAGCATCTGCCTCATATACATGTAATGAACCTGTATTTTTGTCATTTTGCAGTTACATTCTACTTTTCTACAAATATTCTTAAGCTTACATATATTCTCATCATTCCAAGGATATACTTTAAGAACAGGCCTTGACCTAGATTTAAAAGAATCAGTTTCATCAAGAATACTCTGGCATATGCTGTTGAAACTAAATATTGATTCAACAGTATTGTATGTGGCCTCTTAAGTTTTCGCTTTGACTAGTGGAAGTTGCAGAACACTTACCACTATGAGTAAGTAAATACACTAAAAGTAGCCAGTTAGATGCTGTAGCAGCAAGCTAAAAATATAATTTGAGGTAGTTTACAACCCATTGTTTTAAAGTGCTATGGATTTATGAAACAAGGCAACTAATTTTACTATGTATTTTGTTTCATATTGTTTACCTAAGAAGACATGAATGAAGACTAAGGTGAGGACACTTGCTTACTGGTGTATGTAGAGGAACGGGTTACAGACATCTATGGTAAGCTCAGACTCTTAGCAGATTAGGATTTTGAGTAATGGTACCATAAAGGCTTTGGCTGATTCATACTATTATGCCTAATTATATTTTAACCTCTCTTGGAAAGGGTAAGCCTGGAAGGACTTGATAGACTGGACAATGTGTTACTGAGACTGCAGGTGGGGCTATCCCATCCTCACAGGACAAACCATCATAATCCATTCAAGCACAATAATATAAGACAGGGCAACAGGACAAAAACTCAGGCACATGCTGGAATCTGGTGTAGCTATCTAAACTCCTGACTCCGGACCGCGCATTCCCCCTGATGACGGGTTTTGAGCCCCTGCATGGCCGACTGTCTGCCCTTCATCCGTCTCACTAGCCTCTTTCTTACGGTCCTGGCAATAAAAAACATAAAATACCTCCAAATAGCTTCAAAAACTCAAATAGACACAGGACAGACAGGCAGATAATCAAGATTTTGAAATCCTGGTTTCTGTTTCTGCTCTCTTTGGAGTTTGACCCACTCCACTGAATCTCTGGTACCCAATTTGGGACCTTTTATTATCACTGATTCGTGTTTGATTATGGCAGTTTTTTAAATAATAAAATAAGGTTGCATTAAAAGATGTAGATTGGATGTATAGGTTGTAGATATCTAATACGCTAAATGCCACACCAAAGGATGCCTGTCCATTGGTTTTCCTTCCCTCCCTAGGTCTGCCAGCTACCCAGCATCAGTCTCGGAACTCCAAACACCCCACCCCAGACAGACTTCACCCTCACTTCTCCTCTTTTTCCTCCTCCTGATGAACTCTTACTTCCACAATGGCCCTGCTTCCTGTTCCTACTCCTGCTGGTCAACCAGCCACCAGCTGCACATGCACTCCTTTTCCATCCACGGCTACTTTAGAGAACTTTTCATTCCACAAAAAGCCGCAGCTGCTGCTCCACCATGAAGCTCTCCTGCATGTTCCTCACTCTTGTAAGTTGTCCTTATCACATACATATAGATCCTTCAAAATTCCTCTCATAAAATGCCGTTACATATACATTGTTTTGTGCTGATGATCTTGAGATTTGTTTATAATATATTGCTTTCGTCGCAATGATTTCCAAAGTTTCCTATTGGTTTGATTGAGTCAATGTATTCAACTGACCTTATTATTTTAATATAGGGATTATTTATAAAATTGTTAATTTTATAACTTGTTTACTTCTTTCGATGTAACATGGAAGTCCAAATTATATTTGAAAATGAATTTAGTTCTGACAAATCTTTAATATACACTGATGAGCCAAAACCTTATGACCACCTGCCTAATACGCTGTTGGTCCTAAGCGTGCAACCAATACAGCGCCGACCCGCAAAGACATGGACTCTACAAGACCCCTGAAGGTGTCGTGTAGTATCTGGCACCAAGACATTAGCAGCAGATCCTTCAAGTCCTTTAAGTTGCGAGGTGGATTTGCCATGGATCGGACTTGTTGGTCCAACACATCCCACAGATGCTCAGTTGGGCTGAGATTTTGAGAATTTGGAGGCTAGGGCAACACCTTGAACTCTCATGTTCTTCCAACCATTTCGGAAACAATGTGTGCAAGGGTTGTACCTGGTTCACTGCAATATTTAGGTAGGTGGCACGTGTCAAATTGACTTTCACAGCAGAACATTGCCCAGAGCATCACACGCCCTCCACCAGATTGTCTTCCCACAATACATCCTGGTGCCATCACTTTCCCAGGTTAATGGCGAAAGTGTACGCAACCGTCCACGTGATGTAAAAGAAAATGGGACTCATCGGACCAGGCAACCTTTTTGTCACTGCTCCAGTGACCAGTTCCGATGCTTGCGTGCTCATTTTATGGACTATCGATGGTGGACAGTCTGTGGCTACGCAGTCCCACGCGCAGCAAAGTGCGATGCGCAGTGTGTTGTGACCAGTGTTGGGGAACGTTACATTTAAAATGCACTAATTACAGTTAGTAGTTACAGTTCCCATAATGTAACTTATGTTACTGAGATACTTGCTTTAGAAAGTAAGGTGTTAAGTTACTTAGTAACACTGAGATAAGTCCTTTGTTTCTATATTCACGTGTTGGTCACTTTTGCCCAGAAGGCACACATCTAATGGGCGATTGTGTAATTATATAGTCAGGTATTGCATGGTCAGTGTCAGTCACCAGGATATAACATTATTAATCATTATACAGCAAGAGTGACCAATCCATCATCTCAAGTAATCATATACGATAATAAGAAACAATATTTGCATTTAGTTCTTTAATCAAGAATCTTGTAATTCAATAAATTATTTTGTATTGTAAGTGCCTCCACAGTTTCAGGCCTAGTTTATTCAAGAACCTATACGTACAGACTTCAATACTAGATAGATCCATAGCAGTGAACACTGAAGAACAAAAAACAGCTGTAGCTTGTACACTGATAAACACACCTTCTCAAAAAAGAAAACCTTAATCACATTGCAATTTGAAATCTCTTTGCAATAATGTGCATAATCCATTAATGTGCCATGACTTTACTCAGAGGTGAATAATTACCACATCAGTTTTGAAATGATTCAGAATAATCGCATTTGGAAACAGAACATGTATTTAGATGTTCGTTTGCGATCAGCTTTGGTTGTCCAACAGAGGATAATTTGGGATTGAACCTTAGTTGTCCAACAAGGCAAGGAATTCTAGCATAACACCACAGCAACCCCAGTGATTGGTTATATGTGAGGGTAATAATCCTAGTCGAAATAGTGAACTGCTTCCCAAGTCTGAATCACGCAGCTCAGCCTTCTGCTGCACAAATCGCTAGTTGACACTACATATCAATTTGACATTATTGGGAGCTGTGGGCATGGCTTTGGTAGGTGTATCATTAACTTTAGCAGGAAGTGCTGATGCTGCCATCTTTACATGTTTTTGTTGCCACTTGCTACTGGAGAGGTAAAGCTACTTTGGTTGCACTGAGAGAAATTGAGTTGCGTGTTATTTATTTGAAAAATTAACTAGTAAGAGATTACTTTAATTAAATAACTAACGTGTTACATTACTCGTTTCCATTAAAAAGTAGTCTGACTACTTTGTAATGCGTTACCCCCAACATTGGTTACGACACATTTCTCCTGTAACCATCATTACATTTTTCAGTGACTTGTGCCATAATAGACCTTCTATCGGTTCGGACCAGACGAGATAGCCTTCATTTCCCTCGCAGATCGATGACCCTTGGGCACCCAACACCCTCTCACCGGCTTGTGGTTTGTCCTTCTTCGGACTACAAGCCTTGCCGTTGCAGAGGTGCTCTGATGCAGTCGTCTGGCTATAACAATTTGGCCCTTGTCAAAGTCGCTCAGGTATTTACTCCTGCCATTTCTCCTGCATCCAACACATTGACTATGAGACCTGATTGTTTGCTTACCATCTAATCTACCCAGACCTTGACATGTGCCCGTGTTGGATGATCAATGTTATTTGCCTTACCTGTGAGTGGTCATAATATTTTGGCTCATCAGTGTATAGGTTCAGTTTAGAATGTCTAATTATGCCATTTTCTGTAGAATTTTAGATAAATACCATCAATCACTAAAATGGCTGTAACTTGTTAACAGTATCAGGTATTTCTATTCTGGTTTTAAATGTTTTCACCTTACAAAACAAGCAAGACTCAATTTAAAGTTGTTTAAATGGCAGTTGTTTGGGGAAAATAATTATAGATTTTGTCCAATATACACATTTTCCCAGGGATTATTTATTAACCGATTACCAGTTTACTGACTGGGTTGCTATTGTTTGACATTAAATTTGAAAGTGCTGTTTCTCAGCTTAAGATGTATTATATTTTCACATAAGGTGCTACCCCACCATATTATACTCATTAGTACCACAAGTGGTTTTGAACCAATAAGAAATTGAATATTCCGCTCAGGCTGGAGAGGGTTAAGGTCAACATTGGCTTTTCTTTAGAATTGTCCTTAGCTAAGGACTCTTACATCACGGTTGGTTGAATGTGTCCCTCGCTGTCAAATAAGTGTAAAGATATACATGTTTATCCATGGACATCCAGTACAGATTACATTACGGACACCATGCCACATACATTTTCTTAACTTCCTAGCTAGATATAATGTAACATCAAAAGTAAGGTAATATTAAAAAAAAGCAAATAATATCAATATTTAGTAACTTACATGGGAGGTAGTACAGTCTGTGGTTTTTGTCATTTTTCTGTCTAATAGCAGTTGTAGCTAATTAGCTCTATAGCTAGGTTTGCATGTAATGTGAAAAGCATTGATACGTGAAACAATTCATAAGCTAACATTACTCTTGTTGTAGCTGTTGGGCTTATACACTTGGCTAACTAGCATTCACCACTAGGGGTGGGACGATATGAGAATTTCATGCCACAATTATCCTGGCCAAAATTATTCCAATTTACGATTTTATCCCGATTAAGCGTTAAAATACACTTTAACAATGTTAGCACCACTGAAACTGGAATCACTTTCTTTTTGACATATTTATTGAAAAACAAAGTGCATGCATTACTTTTTGGCACATTAATTGAAAAACAAACAGAAAATAAATAATAAAATAAATAAAAGGCTGTAGGAGCTCAAAGAAATAACAAAATAACAATATAATTGTAAGTGTAACTTGCCCTCCTAAAACAAGGTAAAATGTTGGTCCTTTAATGTATAGCTATCTAAATGGACCCATAAACAAACCTGAACTGTGCCATTTTTCAAAAACATTAGGCATACTGGCCTTGTAGCCTACTATAGAGTAAGACCATACTTATTTTCAATGTAAATTGAAATGTAAGAATGTCAGCATGTCTACTCTCTCTGGATTAAGTTTAGCTCTCAGAGATGTAACAATATGCCCTCTGGCACTAAACACCCTTTTGGATGCAATGCTAGTAGCCGGAATGCATAGAGCCCTGCGGGCAACCCTGGAGAGGTGAGGGATCTCTCGCTCGTGATGACCCCACCATTGCAGTGGGTCCTCATCCGCCTCTATCGCTGGCAGAGACAGGTAGAGATTCACCTCCACTCTCACCTGTTACACACACACGCACACATATATTTACATTTTTAATTTAAAGATTCAGTTGGCAAAATAAAAAAATAAAGAATAATCTCACATTTTCGTCTAGGCCATGATCAACTTCAACTCTTGGGTGCTTCGTTGCAGTGTTTTTTTGTAGCAACTCAGCCAGGCCCTTCTTTGTTGCGGTGTCAGGGGTGGCGGGCTCTGATTCACGTTCCAGTCTCACTTGTACAGGGGCTGGTAGTATGGCCTTTTGTACACAGTTGTGGATTGTGTCTTCAAGGTCTTCCGAGAAACTTCCCTTGAAGCGAGGGTCAATGAAACATGCTATATCCATAATTTTCTCTGCTTTCTTGGAATATCTTGAGTCAAGGTCCTCCCTCATCAAGGTTTTTAAGTCCAAGACCAGTGGTGGATCTTCTGGTTTCTGTGCCAGGATCTCATATTTAATGTGATCCAGGACTGGCTTTGTGGCTGAGAGAGTGACCCTGGTCTCTGACGCAAGAGCGTCAGTGAACTGGCTCAGAGGACCCAAGAGCTCACACAGGCAGGCCCGCCGATAGGGGGGGACAAACGGGTCTGTTGTCCCGGGCCCAGGGTAGAGGGGGGCCGCGTAGGGGGGGCCCAGAACTGACATTGGGTTGACATTAAAGGGCCCATCTAAGATTATCTTGTCCCGGGCCCAGGCAAGACTGTCAGCTGGCCTGCACACAGGTGCTCCATGATACTGATTTCGGAGTCTTTTGGCATTAGATGCCATGAACATCGTTCTCCTGCCAGTGTTTCACTGACTGCCTGTTGTTGGCTAAAGAACCGCTCCAAAATCTGATATGTTGATCCCCACCGAGTAACCACATCATGGATCAATGACTTCTGTGGGAGGTTGAGAGCTGCTTGCTTAATCCTTAACTGCCTCTTCCTCTTCCAGCTCCTTGAAAACCCCTGGACAAGATGACGGCAGGCTCGGATAGCGACCTCAACATGCTTGTTCATCAGAGCCTGTGTGATGGCTAGGTTAAGGTTATGGCCGAAGCACCCAAGCCACAGGTCAGGGAACGCCTCGAAGGCCTTCTGCATATTTTTCGCATTATCTGTAGTGATGCACACTAGTTGCTCTTTCTTGATTCCCCATTCCTCAAGCATGTTGTCAAACATCTCCAAGATGTGATCTGAAGTGTGGTCTTCTGGAACGAGAAGGGTCTCCAAGCAGAAAGATTCCAACATAAGGGTGTGGACACTTATGCAACCTGGTGTTTTTTATTTTTCATTTTTCCCCCTCGAAGATTTCAGTTTGTTTTTTAATTGAATTGTTCACATTACAGGTCACATTAAAAGTGGAAAAAGTTCTGACATGATTTATCTTTGTCTCATCATTTTACATCACAAAAACCTGGCATTTTAACAGGGGTGTGTAGACTTTTTATATCCACTGTAGCCCTACACATGTACATGGGCCAGGTAGGCCTAATTCGTGCCCAAGCAAGCTCCTGTTCAACAAATAAATGAAAGCGCACACATTAGCGGGTATGCGAGATGCGTTTATAATAGGCTACACACTCTCTTCTAGGCTCCACTTTTTAAAATAGGGATGTGTTTATAAAAACACTAAATTGTAGATTGTGAGAAATCTGAAACTGGCCAAGCAGTAACATAAAATGCATGTGCAACATCAATGGCCATTACTGGAGAGGTTAAACCAATTTAGCGGACGTAATGCAGCCTTTTTGTCTTTCGGAGACATTTCTATCAGATAGCCTAATTATCCGACAACATTAAGATCTGATTATTCCTCATCCCTGGCATATTTCGGATATGGCCGACTCATACCAGTCGGATTGGGTATTGATTTGACAAAAAATCTGACAGATATTTTGGGTGTCGGATAAAAATGTCAAGGATACAGTTCGGCTGGGACAGGCTATACATTTCGTGATCCCACAAAGACCTTGACTTTAGGACACCTACTTGTGAAGCACATTCAAACTGGTTCTAAGACGTTTAAAAAGCCATTACAATAAAATATAATCAAAGAAGGGATTTCTTACAATCATACCAGAAAATGTGGTAGTCAGGGTGAGAACAAATAGTTGAATTGTCGACATTTCGACAACGATGGCATTTATCGACAAGTTTAAGTTTACATTTTTGAAAATCACAAAAAAATCTGTCCTACCGATTGACTCACTTGTCGACTGTAATGACGTGTTATTTCTAATAGACTAAACAAATCGGGCTAACGGCCAAGTACAGGAAATTGTCACGGCTAGTGAAAGCATACCTGTGCATCCCGGCAACATCTGGAGCCTACCGGCTCTATAGTACATAAGCCTACTTGTCTCCTCCCGGAGCACGTGGACATGCTAATTTTTCTAAACAAGAATAAATGATCATAATATGGACATGGCCATAATAATCATAATAAATCATAAATTATTCTTTATGTTTTTGTTAAGATCTTGCATCTATGGATGCGCTAGCCATATTTAGGGTTTCAGCAGTTCACTGGTGAAACCCTATTGTGTTTGTTCCGGTTTATTATAAGGGTTTCAGCAGTTCACTGGTGAAACCCAATTGTGTTTGTTCCGGTTCATTATTATTAGGGTTTCAGCAGTTCACTGGTGAAACCCTATTGTTTTTGTTCCGGTTCATTATTAGGGTTTCAGCAGTTCACTGGTGAAACCCTATTGTGTTTGTTCCGGTTCATTAGGGTTTCAGCAGTTCACTGGTGAAACCATATTATGTTTGTTCCGGTGCATTATTATTATTATTATTAGGGTTTCAGCAGTTCACTGGTGAAACCCTATTCTGTTTGTTCCGGTTCATTAGGGTTTCAGCAGTTCACTGGTGAAACCCTATTGTGTTTGTTCCGGTTCATTATTAGGGTTCCAGCAGTTCACTGGTGAAACACTATTGTGTTTTTTCTGGTTCATTAGGGTTTCAGCAGTTCACTGATGGAACCCTATTGTGTTTGTTCCGGTTCATTATTATTATTATTATTATTATTATTATTATTCCGGCAAAAAGGGTGTTTTTTGCAAATTCCTGTGAGATTAAATGGCTTAAAGGTGCCCAAATTTCTATGGCAGTAAAGGGCCAAGGGCCCTTCTGGTGCAGTGGCATGCATGTCGGCCTCATGGTGGCGCTGTCACAAGCCTCCAAAGATGCACTATTTGCTAGCTCACCGCGCCCACCCCTTGTGACCTAGAGTCTTGAAAATTGGTACATATGTGCATCTCCTCATGATGAACATTTTTGCCATTGGGACCCATAAAGTCCGCCATGATGGATTTTCCGCCATTTTGGATTTTTTTGAAAAACACAAAAAAATGAACTCCTCTGGCACCAAATGTCCAATCTTCACATACTTTGATATTTGGCATCTAGGGACCATGGTCTTCAAAAGTTATATCAGCCAGACCACTATGTCAAAAAACATGGATGCTATTGACCAATGAACATGTGAGGGGGCGTGGTTTTGCACATATATAGACACATTGCCTACAAGGATAATGGTATAATAATTCTACTTGGTACGTATGTTGACAAGGACCATACAGAAAAAATGACAGCAAGGATTTTTTTTATCAACCACACGGTGGCGCTATTGAGGTTTTTCACATTCGCAAGGTCACCATACTCACTCCGTTTGAGATACAGCCATGAAAAGAGGTAGATAAGTCCACCTCCTCCCAAGGAACATATTTGCCATTGGGGCTCATTAACTTCGCTTTAATGGTTTGACGGCCATTTTGAATTTGTGAAAAACAGAAAAAAATTAACTTCTCTGGCATCAAATGTCCGATCTTCACGCACTTTAAAATTTGGCATCTATGGACTACGGAGGACTAAATGTGCCATAATATGAAATAAATATATAAATAAATAAATAAATAAATATATAAATAATTAAATACTTAAATATATAAATAAATAAATACACATTGCATTTGCATTGTGTACACTTATGCATCATCCAAATGAAATAGACATTTCATTTGGATGGTGTGAAGTTGTGCGTCATCCAAATGCAATGGGGCGGGACCTCACCCATTTGATAGAGCTGTCCACATTGGACTGTGAGTTTTATGCTTGGAAAACTGTTATTGGGCACTTAAGAAGAAACCAAATGATGAGGCTGTCAATCATGTAGCACACAAACAAGTTTCAGTGAGCTCTTGTCGTTATGGAGACAGAATTAGGTCGCTTTGAGTACTATTTACCCAGAGAATTTATGTTGTTAGCATGTGGCCTGTTTTCAGTTACGCTACTTTCATTGTGACAAGTGCGTAATCAGGTGGAGGACTGGTTAAGTGGATGTGTCTTGTTTGTGCCAGGCTGCCAGCACCGATCTATAGCTCAATAGTAGGCGTAAGCCTTTAGAAGGTATGAAAAATATAGATTTCACCGTAGCAATGTTTTTTATTTGCCGATAGAATAAATAGACGCAAGGTGTTAAACATAGGGACCAGGTCCCAGCAGGCTGGACAAAACAGACACAACTTAAGTCATGTTTTCCACTTCCCTGTTATAATCGGATTTAACAATCATAACAAAACGTTATGTATCAGGCAGACTACGCATAGACATAACTAATCTGGCTTGGCTTATCCAGAGCGGCCCTAATGAGATACACAAATCACTTTTTCCTTTCTATTCTCCGTGAGTTGGGCTACTGGTATGTTGTGTTTGTTTCACCATTTATGCAGGGAACACAAGCATGCAGGGTTGCCAAAATAAGTGTGGTGTGCAACTGGAAGTTCGTTAACATCTATTGCCTGGTTGCTACTGTTGGTCATTGGTCAATGTTGTCTCAATATTTTTCTCTTATTGTGTAGCCTCCTAGAAACTATACATTTGAATGGACTTAATACTGCAAATGTTAGAACATTAATTTAGAACTTCCAATTTAGAACATTAATTTATTTAGAAAAAGAGCATGATGTGCTTTGTGATTTTGGAAAACTGCTTTGCACTTTTTACTGAGATTTTAATATCAATCATATGTATCATGGCATAATATCGAGTAGGATGTAATTGAACAGTATTTAATATATTTTCATACAAGTTTATGGTGGCTACAAATTGTACCTAAACCATCTACAAGACCTGTATCTGTTAATCAGCCAATATTTGCCAGATTATTCTGGGTTAATACAGGTTGTTCAAGGAGTGGAGTGTCAAGTTTCCAGTAACAGTGTTTTCAGTGTGCACGGACTTAATGGAATAGGAATACCTCAATCATCCCGAATGTCCCACTCTTAAATTTCATTTGGATTGCACAGACAAGCAAACAATAATGAAAAAATTACATTATAATTACATTATTAAAAATATAAATAAATATATACACATTGCATTTGCATTGTGTACACTCAATAACCCAAACATTTCATTTGGATGGTGTAAACTTGTGCGTCGTCCAAATGCAATAAACATTTCATTTGGATAGTGTAAACGTATGCATCGCCCAAATGCAATAGACTTTTCATTGGGATGGTGTAAAATGTTGCATCGTTCAAATGCAATAGACATTTCATTTGGATGGTGTAAAATTTTGCATCGTTCAAATGCAATAGACATTTCATTTGGATGGTGCGAACTTGTGCCTCGTCCAAATGCAATAGACATTTCATTTGGATGGTGTAAAATTTTGCATCGTTCAAATGCAATAGACATTTCATTTGGATGGTGCGAACTTGTGCCTCGTCCAAA
>JACXGI010011143.1:9014-25830 GCA_016801175.1 Esox masquinongy | reverse complement strand
TAATTTTCTGAGATACTGATTTGGGGTTTTCATTAGTTGTCAGTTATAATCATCAAAATTAAAAGAAATAAACACTTGAAATATATCAGTCTGTGTGGAATGAATGTATACATTATACAAGTTTCACTTTTTGAATGGAATTACTGAAATAAATCAACGTTTTGATGATATTCTAATTATATGACCAGCACCTGTATATATGTATATACACAAAAGCTTTTTAGTTCCCAGTAATGCTGAAGCGGTGTGTGTGCGTAACTAACCAATAGCTGTTGAAAGAGATAATCCTTCACATTTGCCCTGACCGTCACTAGTCAGTGTAACCATGGCAGCAGGGTCTCATGGTTTTCCGGTCTTTTTCCCACAGTGCCGGTCCAGCCACCAGACAATGTCCATGCCCTGGTGTTGAACAGCACCCTGGCTGAGGTGCACTGGGAGCCCGTTCCTGCCAAAACAGTCCGGGGGCGTCTGCAAGGATACAGGGTACAGTAGCTCTCCTGACCTCTCCTCCCCTGCCGCCGTCCCTACGGACAAGAGTCTTAAAGGGGCACTTTCGGTGTTTCGTACACCCCCAAAGTCAGACGAATTCAAAGACGCCGTCTGTGTTTGCTGTCGTGTGCATTTCGAGGAAAGTTGTCGCTACAGCCACAGAGTGTATGGGAAGGTTTGGGAATAACGTGTAAATGGCGACTCTCCCCCGGTGTGTATGACTGCTAGTCGACATGCTGATGAGCGTAGCGCGTCTGCGTGCCCCCCCCCCCCCAGGTGTACTACTGGCGCGAGCGCAGCCTCCACAAGCACAACCCGCACCATGTGGAGCAGCAGGTGCTGACCTTCAGCGGCAACAGGACCCACGGCCTGCTGCCCGGCCTGCAGCCCTACAGCCTCTACTGGTTCAACGTCCGCGCGTTCAACGGCAAGGGTGAGGGGCCCCCCTGCTCCAGCCAGCAGTTCGAGACCCCCGAAGGAGGTGAGCCGGTCTTTTCCGGTTAGCGGGTGGGGGTTCTCCCGTCATGACCCCTCCGTATGAGGTGGAGGAGGAGAGGAGGTTGAAATGCATTGTGGCTTGAAGATAATGCACCCCAAAATAAACCTGTTAGAGCTCGGTGTATACTTTGCTAACTGAAGGTGAATATTTGGACGGTGCCAGCTCTCACGTGCACCGGTTTTCCGTGTCTGTCATGTTCTGCAGTCCCGGGGCGGCCATCTTTCCTGAGAATTGCCAACCCTAACCTGGACTCCCTGACTCTGGAGTGGGGTCCTCCCTACGAACAGAACGGACACCTCACCGGTTACTCCCTGAAATACCAGACAGGTGAGCCTGCCCCGGGGCCTACCCAGGTGAGCCTGCCCCGGGGCCTACCCAGGTGAGCCTGCCCCGGGGCCTACCCAGGTGAGCCTGCCCCGGGGCCTACCCAGGTGAGCCTGCCCCGGGGCCTACCCAGGTGAGCCTGCCCCGGGGCCTTGTCATCTGGGATGATTGAGGGCTGCGTGGGAGAGAGTATTGGGCTTCCAGAGCTGGACATTCTGCCGGGTCTTTGACAGACCTTTTCTATTGGTAGTTTGTAGTCCTGTCTGCTGTCTGTCCATTTCAGTGTGTATTTTGTATGTGTCGTCCTCTACGCATAATATTTGGTGTTATGATGTACAAAACACGGGTTTGGCCTGTCGTACGTGAAAACGACATCGGTAAACAGCGTGAGAACGGCGCGAGAACCACCCAGATTGATTGCTAATCTGTCATCACTCCCCTCCACCTCTCCTCCCCTCTACCTTTCCACCCGTACTATCTCGCTACACCTCCCACCTCACCTTGCCCACTCCTCCACCTCTCCTCCCCTCTACCTTTCCACCCGTACTATCTCGCTACACCTCCCACCTCACCTTGCCCACTCCTCCACCTCTCCTCCCCTCTACCTTTCCACCCGTAATATCTCGCTACACCTCCCACCTCACCTTGCCCACTCCTCCACCTCTCCGTCCCTCCAACCACCCACCCGCCCCATCTCATCACACCTTCACCTATGCCACTCTCCCTCCACCCGCACTGCTACTTTACTGCACTGCCCCAACCTCTTCCACCCTATTAGTCAATAACTCCAACCAGCTGGGTCCGGTGGAGGAGCTGAGCCTGCCGGCCAACGAGACCTCCGTCACGCTCCTAAACCTCAAGTACAGCACACGCTACAAGTTTTATTTCAGTGCTGAAACGGGCCAAGGATCTGGGCCTGCCATTACTGAGGAAGCGATCACTGTCATGGATGAAGGTATGTGGGGGTTTAGCTGAGTCGCGGTCAGAGACGGAACAACTGTCAACCCTTTCCAATGCTTCAATACGTGGTGTTTTGTAATGTTTATACTTTTTTAAACTTTTGTTCTGTGATGCGGGTAATGTTGTTCTTGTGGATTTAGACGTCTGTCGACGTACAACGGCGTTTTACCAATCAGTTTGGGAAAAAGTGTATGTCATTGTATCAAAGCATGATATCCCCTGAGTGTTGTTCTACTAACACCAGTCGATGGTGACAGGGCTCCTGTTGTGCTTCCTTCAGTACACGGTCAGTTAGTTCTCTACCCTTGTGGTCCTTCAGTAGGAGACATTACAGCACATTAATATGGAGCTCATCATGTCTACTTAAGGACTACAGGGTTCACATCTTTGACCTCTTTGTGCACTTTCCCCCTTGTTGTGCCTCTTTCCCTCCTACAAAGTCCTACTGCATCAGCCCGCGGTAGATGTGGCAGGAGGAGGTACCCAATGTTTTAAATCACTCCAAATGCATCCATCCTCATTCACAAATCATCTCAGAGAAGGAGTGCTGAACCAGGATCAGCTGGGAAGAATAATGACGGGGAGACCTTGTTTTCTCTGGTCGACACTCTGAGATGCTTTGTGTGTACGGCCTTGGCTTCAAAGATCAGTCCAAGCATGCCATCCACATTCAAAGACCCTTGTTCTGCTTCGCCAAACCCCTCCCCCCGACTGGTATCACATGTTAAAGCTGGCTGGCATTCAAATATCACGTGATGCTTTGTTTGGCTGCTGAGGCCTTTTGCCATACAGCCTCTTCAGAGGATCTTGTTGGGTCTTTCTATCTAATTTGATTACGGAGACTTTGGCTATTGCCTGATTTCATCCACGTCGATGCGCCACTGACACCTGCCTTTCGTGCATGACATTGTCCGTGTTTGGACCTTGCTCAAACTCACCCACAAAAATAGGCTGACTGCTTTTGCATGTGTGCCAATGGACCTGTGTGTGTAAAAAAAACAACAAAAAAAACTCACCCTTATGCCTGTGTTGTGTGTGGTATGTGTTTGGTGTGTGTGTCTTTCTTATCCCTGTCTTATGTTATTCCAGGGAACACCCAACCCTCTCCTCCCATAGCTCGGTCTCCACCACGCCCCCCATTCCACAAGGGTACAGCTGCTCCTCGCCTTGTCACATTCCCAGTCGTAGTACTAGACATCTTAATGCTTTTCTTGTGATTGCAACAGTTGATGTTAACAGCCATCATATTATACTGTAAATTATTACAGATGTTTAGGTTATAGAGTAATTGGAACTGTGGAGTGGAAAACTGAAGTCTCGCATTGATTTTAATCCATAATCAGGACTCTCCAAAACCAGTTCCTGCAGGCCTGTCTTCCTGTCGGGATTCTCGCCAACCGTAATCTGCCACGTTCGATTTTATTAGGGCCGGTTTCGCAGACACAGATTAAGTCTAGGACTAAAAAAACAAGCTCAGTGGAGTTTTCTATTGAACTTGATTTTTTTTAGACCTAGACTAGGTTTAATCCGTATCTGCGAAACCGGCCCATAATTTTTGATAGAATAAGCTGGACATGCTTGGTTACAACAGTTGTCCAGAGATGGGGTTACAGAACCCTGATCCAGAGACTGTATCGTGATATAGACAGGCAGAGAACTACAAGCTAATATTCTGCAACAGTTGAGAGTGTGAGTGCATTGATTCCATGAGGTGAATTCAGATTTCTTCTTGTCTCCTTCTCTCGTTGTGCTCAGTGCATCCAGTGGCTCCTGCATTTGGGAACGTTAGCTTCTCCACGAGAGAGGACGGAACTCTTATCAGTTGGGAGTACTGGGGAACCGAGAAAAACATTTACGTAGAGTATATAGTAGAGAACGATAACAGTAAGACGTCATTCTATTCCCTATAGTTTATGCATATAGGTGATAAGAGACTCCTACTCAGTGATTGGGAAATGCAGTTGTATACTAAAAATGGCATTTAAGGGAGTGTCGCAGACAACGTCAATTCTCCATTATGGAAGTACTTTTATTGTAATTGGCCAGAACAGGGAAACACTGCCTTCACATTGTGTTGGCACACACCTAATCTCATAACACACTGTGAAAAGTTTTAAAAACACACACACACACACATATATATACTATATACACAGTATATAGTACGTTACACAGTACATAATGATATTTTTTGTAAGCTATATTGATTAAACTAGTTGGTTTAATTGACCTGCGCTGAGGGTAAAAACTAACAATTGATTGTGTATGTAGTATGGTTCTCTCTCACCTATATTTTTTTAGAGGTTATGTAGAAAACTGAATGGAAATCCTCAAATGAATTTTTCACATCCACATCAAAATAATGTAATGCCCTTTCAAATAGTCAATCAAAGTAATCTGATTTACTCTAATAACACACTTCTAATAACATTAATTGAGACACCTCCTAGTGAGCTTTTATAATAACCATACTTCATCTATAGAATTCCATGAAATAACATAATAGTTTTTGGTGCATATCTTGTACATGGTAATACAGTAGACATGATAGATGTCAGTTCATAACACAAGATAAAACCATCCCTGCATGAAACTCCATGACCATTCCAAAATGTGTTCCAACGTCAGATGTACGTTGCACACATTAGGACATCAACAATGTCAGTTTCGCTAGATGGATGTCCTAATATGTACACCTACGTTCCGACTATGATGGACGTCCTGAAATGTGCGCCGTGCGGGCAGACATCTTTCAAAGCACCTTTCTTCCTGCTACTCTAGGCGAAGAAGAGTGGAACAGGGAGTACGTAAATGGCTCTCAGGCCTATGTGCTGAAGGGATTAAAGGAGGGCTTGTCTTATAAGGTGCGCGTGGTCGCCGTGGGTCCACACGACCAAGCGGTGCTCCACCAATCAGAGGAGCTTTTGGTGATGGTTCCAGGTGAGGCAGCATGCGATTGGCTGGTCGCCACCGACGAATGTGTTTGTGTGCAGTAACTGTATGGGTCAGTACCCGGTCGGTACCATAGAAACATACGGTTGGCATGTTCACTAGACATAGACTTGGTGGTTTCCTGACCCGCATGATGTCGTCCTGTTTGTGTATTCGTGTTTTTTGACATTGGGAACACACAGGCGTGTATTCGGAGAGGTCACGGTGAAGAGAATTTCCCTGTCGTGTAGATGATGACCCACAAAATGTTATTTTGTGTGTGTGGTTTGTGTGTAAGGAGAGGGGTGAGAAGTGAGAGAACATTTATGACAGTTTGTTTTCATCGCGTAGCAGACTGCTAATCTTTAATACTTCCTGTATTAATGTGCCTTTAACTTCCACAGCTGAGATGTTTAACATCAGTAACATAACAACTGTATGTTGTTGTAACAACTGTTTTTTGACAGTATGTGATCTTTTTGGTTCATAAATTGTTCTTCAGAAACGTTTTTTAAAAGTGTTCTGAACATCAATTTTTTAATCTACAAGTGGATGATATCGATGTTTGCTGTTATGACAGCAGTGGTAAAAACTGAGACGATGGAACACACCAAAACTGGACAAATTATAGATTGATACCCATGTTTTTAGTACCCATTAGTGAACGGTAAGGTCAGTCTTTCAGTACCCATTAGGGAACAGTAAGGTCAGTCTTTCAGTACCCATTGGTGAATGGTAAGGTCAGTCATTAACAGTGTCCTGCTCTTCTCTTGCTGCTCTGTGTCTGTGACTCAGCTATGGCGGCCAGACAGGTGGACATCGCCACTCAGGGCTGGTTCATTGGTCTGATGTGTGCCATCGCCCTCCTCATCCTCATCCTCCTCATTATCTGCTTCATCCAGAGGAACAAGGGGGGCAAATACCCAGGTGGGTACACGCACACACACACACACACACACACATATGTATGCACATGCACACACACACGCACAAACGTGCACACACACACACGCACACACGCACACGCAAACACACTAGGGCTGTCACAATATCAGATTTTCTCTACACGATTATCGTGGCCAAAATAATTCACGGTAACGATATTATCGTGGTATCTATAGAAATTTTGAAGAAAAAAATCTGTCAAATTCTTCTTCAATTTTGTTTAATGTGTTTTTTTCCTCTTTTTTGGCAAATAAATTACACTCAAAATACGAGTGAATGGAGGTGGAGAGAGCCTGTAACCATAACTGTACAAATGAAAAAATAAATGTGTACAAAAAGAACAATTACAATTAATGGATAGTGAAAAGGCAACCAGATGAACTGATAAACTAAAGAACCACAAGGCCTAACGTCGAGAGGGGTTTTTGGAAAAATAGAAAACATTTTCACCTAGTGAATAGGCTATGAAAAGGTGTAAATTCAAACGCTAGTGTATAGGTCCAGACTCATAGTTTAAGCACATGCATTATTTGTCCATGAATAAGCTATGGAAAAACTGAGAGGAGTTTTTGGAAAAATACAACGTCCTTTTTTCCATGTGAATAGGCTACTAAACGGCACATCTTAGTGGGGAGTTGATTTCAAAGCCAGTGCATAGGTCCAGTCTCCTTGTGTAAGCACATGCATTGTTTGTCTATAGGTGACATGAATAAAGTATCAAAAAACCGAGAATGGTTTTTGGAAAAATACAATTTCAGTTTCGCCTAGTGAATACGATGTTATCATATGTGTATTATTAACATGATATCGGTATTTCATTTTTTAAATATCACGGTTATCGTCAATACTGGTATTTCACGACACCCTTAAAACACACACACACTGGCTGTAACAACCGACCCATATGACACTCTGTTCTCAGTGAAAGAGAAAGAGGACGCCCACACTGATCCTGAGTTCCAGCCCATGAAAGAGGACGACTGTACCTTCGGGGAATACAGGTGAGAAACGTGACTGCTCTCCTGGAGCCTGTGTGGGGCCCCGGTTCCTCCCCTTCCCCCAGCCCGACACCCCGACGGCCCCCACCAAGCCCCAGCTCCCTTCCCAGGGCTGGAACCTCTCAATATTGCAGGAGCTCTGGCTTCCGTCTCTCTACCATTGACCTCCACCTGACACGGGAATGCTGTCGTTCTGACAGTGGAGCCCTTTGGAGCTTTGCGGTGAAGCACAAGGCTCTTCTTGAAGACGACGTTTGGTCAGGGTCAAGAATGGGGAGGGGGATGGGTTCTCTGTTGTGTTTGAGGCTTGTGTGACCACCAGTGGCCAGGTTGATATTGTGGTGTGTTGGTGGCTTTTTGTGTGGCCGCTAGTGTCAAAGCACAATATACAGGATCAACATTTAGTTGTTAATTTTTTTCTCTCTCTCTGATTAAGTCTAACTTTCCCCTAGGACTGTCAGGAATATGTGCAGTGTTCAGTTGAAGCATTCTAACTGGCATGCCAGAACACGTGTCCCACTAATTTCTCATTTCTAACCAAATTATTCCCTGAAAATGTATTATGCATATAAGCGTTTATATTATGCAATATATGTGCATGAATATGTACATAGGTAATTAGAGTAAGGAAATAATCCCAGTTGATATAAGCTCTCAGACTAACTGCAGTATATTGTATAGTTATCCTTGCTATAGTGTCCTAACTTTTTTCTAGGCTGCCTGCTTTTCCAACCAACCACGCACGCAGATGTTAAGACCGATGAAGCACTTTACATATGTATAACATTTTGGAAGCATTATTTTCTACTGGTCCAGCTTTTTTCCAATTTATTATATGATGTTTTTTTTATATTTGATAATGTTACTTTTTCTATCATGTATTTAAACATAAAAGGTTATGTAATATAGATGACATGCTGTGATACATATATACTTGTATAGAATTATGGATATATGATGTTGTGTAATGTGCATGGTGTTATGGATCTTATAGGACACTCAACATAGTCAGTGATGTCATGGATGACATCATAGAAATGTAACAGTATACAGTATGTACTCCAGTAGGAAGCTGTTAGCATGCCGGAGTTTGGAAGCCAGTTCACTGCAAGTTCTAGTGCTGAATACGCATTATCTCCAGCACAGAGACAGTGTCTAAATATGTGAAAACTGTGTATTTCTATTTTATTCGGTATTTTTTTAAATTATATGCTTTTCTGTGAGATGACAGGTTAAGATCAAAATTTACCTGCAAAATCTTTCTATCTCAAGGGACTGTACTTTCTTGCTACCCTCATTACTGCAAATGTAATTTTGTTTGAAATTCACAGTGATATATTACACTTTCGATCATTACCTTTTTACTTTCCCTTTTTTGCCAAACAAAGAAATGTACAGTTTTCACATACTTAGAATATAACTGTACAGTTGTCTCATATTCGCAATCTTAAATTGTACTGGAGACAATAACAGTGATGCTGAAAAATATTAGAATTGTCCTTCAAAGTGTGTTAAAGGCAAAAGCCTTGCTTTGTTCTAATCTAGTGTATGACCATCAGAAACCCTCATAAGCTAAAATTCGCCCTATTTAAATGAATGGATAACATAACAGAGATCATATTGTCATAAACGAAAGATATCACCGGGCAAAATGTATGCTGTAGAGTTCTGAGATTTAAAGAGATATCTTATCCATCAATGGCATTATTCCAATCGGGGTGGACTGGAGCTTTATGTCAATAAAAAAAAAAAAACTTCACTGAGCTGTTCTGCTTTGACTGTATGGGTTACATAAGTCCTCAGCGGTATCTCTGAGGACTGTTGACCTTGAAAATTCACATTAAAGAAAGATACTGTGCAACCTACAGTGTTTCTGTGGATGTGTGGATTCCACGTGCTTCAGCACAGAGGAGTAAACCCAGATGAAGCACTTTTGACAAGTTAACAGGCGTACAAGTCTCAGTAGCCTCTAATCTGCGCTCCAGTGAGGCTTCTATTGTTCAAAACATTATTCCCATTCTGAATTTAAGAAAATACTATTAATTATATCATGAAAGATTGTTTATGCAGAGCATTATAGCTAACCCCGTGGCTGCGTGTTCAAGGGGCCCTCTATCTGTTTCTGTTGGACATTGTGTAATGGGGATCTGGGTCTCAGAAAAGGTAAGGAAGGGATCTACAGGACTGGCATTCGGATAATGACCTGAAGATGGATATTCTGTGATATCTGTCTGAAAAATATGACTTAATGCCACTTGGAGAAAAAGCCCTGATGTAAAATCATCCTAGATCCACTGTCCTTCTATGTGTCACAAATGGTTCAGAACTGTCATAAAGCCTGCATGGGGGTGTCATAACAAGCCATATGCAGTGATTTTGGTCATTTAACATGGGTTGGATTGCATTGTGGGTACTGCCATTTTTTTTGTAACGTGTTATGATCTGAAGTGACCTGTTATGAATCATAACGTGATAGCGTTATGAAGGCTTTATGAACTTTACCTGCATAACCTTCAGATTCATTTAAATGTTGCCTAACTAGTCCTCAAAGAAAGCTTTCTTTGTAATGTCTTTACTTGTTGGCGAAGTTGTGATTATTTGTATTTTTGTTTGGTGGTGTTTGGCAAAAAAGAAATGGGTGATATATTTCATATTTCTATCAATCATTGCCTTGGATTTTTTCATTGCGACATTTGTTGGTGGGAAAAGTTTGTCCAGAAACACAGCACACATTTACTATTTTCCACCTCATGTTATGGTTTCGAGGGGAATTTGCAATGTGTATGATTTTGCTTGAATTCCCCTGCTGTGTGATGGAAACCAACTAATCGCTTACATCTACCATTTTTTTAGACATGGGGCACAGTAATTTCAAACTCAGAAAATAGATCTGCTTTGGTAGACTAAAAAGAACAGTACTGTAACAAGTACTACAATTTGAGTAGCACTTGTTTGTATATTTTGAAAATATACAAAATGTTGATTGGCAGTAAATATCCTACATACACTGTGAAGGAAATAACTGAACAACCGAAGTCATTTCGACCTTGGTGACCAAAATTTTAAAAAACTGGCAGCACTTCAATGCTCCGTCTAAAAAAACAACAGTCATGCACTAAACTCCTTGTTTCCACCATTCTGTCGTCATTTCACCGGTAACACCTGCATGTCGTTTTCTCCTAGTGACAATGAGGACCATAAACCATTAAAGGGAAGTCGCTCGCCATCTAACGGGACGGTGCGCAGGGACAACAGTGACGACAGTTTAGTTGACTACGGTGGCGATGGCGGCGACGGACAGTTCAACGAGGACGGGTCTTTTATTGGGCAGTATAGCGGGAAAAGCTCCACCAGAGACATCATTGGAGGCCACGAGAGCTCTGAGGCCCCCTCTCCAGTTAATACCTCCGCCATGAACTCCTTTGTGTAGCCCCGCCGCTCGGTCATTTGGTCATACAAGGGGAGGGCTAGTCAGACAGACCAGTAGGTGGCGCTGCAGTAAACTGAGCTTGCTTGTAGCTGGCCTGTAAGACACCCTGACCTGTAGGTTTGTGTGACCAGACCTGTAGAGGCTCCTTCATTCCCCGTCCTCACAGGGCTGTTCCCCCCGCATCACCTTGTGGCTTTTTCTCATCACATGCCCCGCCCATCCGCACACCGCCGTCACAGACACGTAAGAGACTTCTTAAGATGTCCTCCACACTAACGGAGCACACAGGACACTGGAGGATGGTGTGTTATAACTTGGAAATAATTGAATTCATGGGTGGAACGTCTTGTTTTCTGAAAACCGGGCCTCTTCCTCTAGTACAATGCATGGAATTCCTGAAATTATTTACGAACATATGTTAACACGTAAAGATTTACACAAATGAGTATAAACACAAATGAGTATATTATCACATGGAACCAATTGTTTATTTGTCATGGACTTCTTTGCGGTGCACATTTATTTGGGTTTGACATGTCCTGTTTCAGTCGAAGCATTGTATTGGCCTTGTGTATATTAGAGTGACACCAAGAAGAGGCATCAATGTCAAAAGTGTAATTTAATGTACAAGGCTGTTATTCTATGTATTTTGCCAGAAAGACGGGGGCTGTTTGTATGTACAGTTGTTGCTGTCGGGGATGAGTTGAACATAGAGTGATGTTTTTTGTACGATATGCATAATGTAAATACACACAGATTAATCTCCACCGGGTTTCTATGATCCAAGACGTGTAGGCCACTAGTACATCCACGTCTTCATGAGTGAAGGCGTGAGTCACTTTAAATCGGAGGCTCGTTGTCATGGCTTGAGTTGAACCCGCCGGCTGGAGGACGCCAGGCCTCGCTGGTTTCACACGACAACGTCGAGCGATTGCAAATGCTGAAGCACTGCATGCGATCATGACATCATCTTCCATAACCTCTGACCTGCATGCGACCTTTTCTCGTGCACCTCCACCTGACAGTGGCCTTATGGGTCTTCCTGTAAGACTTAAAGAGCATGTGCTGTCATTCAACTCTGGCTTTTGTGTTGCTTTTGTCCTTTGTAAATGGTATGTTCATTTGTGGTGCTGGGTGGCCTTCAGCAGTACTGTGCCTTTAATGTTGAACTCCGACTCAGTTCGGTGTATATATTTATTCACAAGAAGACAGTTCAGTGAGTGGAACAGACAAAAAGCGAAAGGACCGCCAAGTCTCAATAGGGAGGGGAGGATAAGTACAAAACGCCAGAATGGGGGACGTCATGAAATGAAGGAATAATTAATCTTTTCAAATGCTTACCAATGCATTTTCTCAGACAGGGGATTTCGTTTTCTTCCAACCTACAGCTTAGGGCAGACGGTCTTACTGGACGTGTTAAATGCATGTTATGGTTAAACCTTTGTGTATTTTTCAAAGGATCTGATCAGCTTTGAAGTGTTTGGCTGTATTTGTGCGGGGTATGAGTGTGTGCCCGTGTATGTGCACATGTGTGCATGCGTAGCAGATGGGTGTGCACGTGTGTGTGGGATAATATTCATGGAAGGGAGCATCTGATGGCTTGTACTAACTACATTTCAGGGCCTTTTGAGGTGTCAAGGATGGGATCGAGATATATTTTTTTCTTAACTTGCATCAAGTTTTACATAAAATAAAGTAAATAAATGTAGATTATTTGTTCAATATGTATATATATACTCTAATTGACTGTACAGAGAACTACAACTAATGGAGCTTAAAGGGACAGTTCACCCAAATTACAAGATTTGAAGAACTATTCCTTTAAGTGAAAACTGCATGAAATTGTTTGTCTTTTTGGGAGAGGTGTTCAATATAGACTGCTTCTACAGAATATACTATACATTTTGTTTGTATTTGATTTGTCTTTGCTGTTAACATTGTACATCATTGTAACTGACAAAACATTAAGTTGCTCATGAGTTCACATTTTGATGATTTTCATTTGTCTGCTATATAGTGGTTCAGCATTTTTAACTTTTTCTACTAAATGGAACCTACAGTACTCTGAAAACATTCAGCTATAATGGACATTGCAGTGTGGTCATGATGGTCTTTATCTCTCTGGTATTCTTGTTCATGTTGATTATATGAGCATACTGCCAAATGCATCAACTTTGTGACAGTATTGAAAATGGGTTTTGTATTTCTTATTCTGAAACAATTTCAAGATTTTTACTAACAATGTTTTTTTCTCTTTTCGTTTCTATTTAAGTTTCTCCACATAGTGCAAGAATGAATTTCCAAGCAATTCAAAATATAATGATATATAATGAATAAAAAATTATCTGCTTTGATATCTGTTCTATCTTTGTTTGTTAAACTTATATATATATCTGATACTGTACTGTATGTATTTTGGTAGAAAAGGGTCCCATAAATATCACATGAAGCAGACAGTACCTCCACAACCCGATCTTGCTATAAACATGTACAGTATGTGGCTATGTGTGTGTGTGTGTGTCCCACAGTCTTAAAAGGATTTTAAACACTTTAGGTTATGGTTCACATTCAGAAACTCCCTGACTGAAGCAGGAACAGTAACAGGGACAGATACATGAAGAGATACAGGGACAGATACAGGAACAGTTACAGGAACAGATACAGGAACAGTTACAGGGACAGATACATGAAGAGATACAGGGACAGATACAGGAACAGTTACAGGAACAGATACAGGAACAGTTACAGGGACAGATACATGAAGAGATACAGGGACAGATACAGGAACAGTTACAGGAACAGATACAGGAACAGATACATGAAGAGATACAGGAGCAGATACAGGAACAGTTACAGGGACAGATACATGAAGAGATACAGGGACAGATAGAGGAACAGTTACAGGGACAGATACAGGAACAGTTACAGGGACAGATAGAGGAACAGTTACAGGGACAGATACATGAAGAGATACAGGAACAGTTACAGGAACAGATACATGAAGAGATAAAGGAACAGGCACCAGCAAGTTGATGGCAAGTTAGACAAGATATTGAATGTACTGAGACCTCTGGTGCTCACCTCAGAGTTATCAATAGGCAGACAAGGAGGGAGAGAGACTAAGAAGGTTGACACAGAAAATCAGAACACAACCACTCACTATACATTACAGAAATACACCTAGAAGAAGTGAAACAGTATCTCAGAAAATAGGTTAATGTAATTGAAAGATCTATCGAATCAAATCATTTCTGGGACATTTGGAAAATGCTTAACCAACAACACAGCAAGCTAGCGCTCCAAATTGGAAACTTATTGATGAACAAATTCTTCCACCAGTAACAAAAGAAAAAAAATGAGCAAAAGCCTATACATGGCAATTAACACATCTAAAAATCAGATAACAAATGCTACCAGAACCCACTGGATTCTCCAATCCCACTGAAGGAACTACAGCACAAAATACAAACCCTCTAAACCAAAAAGGTCTGTAGTGTTGATGGCATTTTAAACAAAATAATAACATTCACAGGCTACACATTCAAATTAGTCATTCGTAAATTCATCAACACAACCAATTAGCTCTGGCATTCTCCTCAGTATTTAAAACCAAGGTTTGATCACACCAATCCACAGAATTTAAGACTAGTCCAAGAATTACCTGGGAATCAGGGTCAAACGCAACAACAGGAAAATCCTTTGCAACATCTTTTACAGTAGAGTCCAATATTTTCTCAGTAAAAACAATATCCATTGCTAAATTCGAATTGTCTTCTCACTAAATTACCCCACGCCAGACCCGATATGCGCCCTGGAAATCCTAACTGACAAACAAAAGTAACAGTAGAATTCACAAAAAACACCCAATCAGCATGCAACATTCTGCTAAAGTATCCCCAGATTACAGCACCCTCTTTGGGTTGAGAAAACCTCTGAGGAAAGTGAGTTCCCAAAACACCAATAAAAAAACCCTCACCTACCGAGAGATGAGCATGGAGAAGATCCACATACAGCCAAGTGGTTGTGTGGACTGGGATGGGAGAAAGACAAAAAGGTTTTGATGAAACAGTTCAGCCATGTCTCTTGGCAATCACTTGTTGATCCTTACAGTCCTGATATGGTCATGAACAGAACGTGGGTGTGATTGGGACAGGACACACAGACCACCTGGTGTGCTGTCACGCACACACACACACGACACACACAAACAACACACACACACACACACACGACACACACAAACAACACACACACAACACACACAAACAACAGGACAGCGCTGGTGTCAGGAAGTGCGGATGTCTGGGGTTTGTCTCTCTAACCACTTGCCGACTGTTTTTTTAGGCAAGTCTCATTCCTTCCCACCAGCGAATTCCCAGGGTATCGTTATTACTAGGGGGTGTGCTCCAAGTATTTATAGCAGTCGATAAAACGGTGATGAAAATCGTCCTGGATGCACAAAGAACCAACGATAGTTGAAAGCCTGCCATTATAATATTCCTTTGCATGTACCATTCATAAGTATTTTACATTCATATGTATCTATAATACTCAATAATTCTACCATACTGATCATAATCCCCATCCTACTCTTTCAAAATTTATACTAGTTTACATTTTTTATATATATATATATTACTACCATGCTTGCCATATCTATAATACTCAATACTATTACCAATATTGTTAGTTTACAGTACTCTTTTTAAACTGCTGCTATGTACAGTGTAATAATATGTATATTATTGCTTTATCCTCTTGCTATATTTTTGCTATATGTACATTTTTCTTCTTAAATTCTCAGTACCTAGTTGTAGCGTGCTATGCCACCATTCATAAGCATATTGCACTCATATGTATCCATAATATTCAATAACTCTACCAATTGCTGCTAGTTTACACTGTTATGTATATTACTGCCATACTTGCCATATCTAAATGTTCAATAATACTACCCAGATTGCTGCTATATCAATAATACTCCCAGATTGCTGATAGTTTACAGCACTCTTTTTTTAAACTGCTGCTAGTGTACAGTGTTATGTATATTGTTGCTTTATTTTAATATTATTTTCTGTCTAGCTATAATTATACTTCTATACTCTTCTTCTTAACTCTCACTACGTAGTTGTCGGATGCCATGTCACAAGAATTTCATTGTTCAAGATGTCACTGTGTTGTTCGGTGCAAACCTTGAAACTTATAACCTAAAATTAGAAAAAAATGTTGTAAGACAGAAATCAAGTTATGACAATTTGGCATGGTAAAATCATAAAACTGTGTCATCTAATCCTTCTACTGACCAAGCAGGTCCATAGCCCTGTCTACACTTGCCTCTGAAATATGTCCTTTGTCCTGACCTTGCTTGTTTACGCATTTAAAATCTAAACATAGTCAAACCCCAGTCCTTCTTTTAATCGTCTCCATCTGAAAATATGGAGATAATCACAATGTGGACAAAGGTTGCATGTTTGAACCAGACGTAAATGGTCTCTAGCTTCCCAACCCCATGAAATATATCTGTACCCTAGCCTTCAGTGCCACCTAGTGATAAAAGACATGAACAGACGAAAATAACATTCATTAACCTTCCAATGTACACAGTGAACGCCTGTAAAATATAGATCAAAGGTATACATCCCAAATTTTCATTTAATTTGAAAGGTTTTCCCAAGTTTCCCCAACTGTTTTCAAACAACATTTCCGTAATAATATATAACATACAGTGTTATCCAATAAACTTCCATCTGGAAACACCAAAATCAAGGGCAGGTGAATATTCTCCAAATCTCAGAAATGGCTTAGAGACTGTGTCACGTGGTCGAGTCACACAACACACTCCATATGCTGTTGTTTTCCTCCTGGGCCTCTATTACACAGTAAGAGGCTTAGCTATTCATTTTCAAGGCAACAGAATCATATGATCTGTGTTTATTGGTGATCATTACCACAGAAACAGCAGCTGCCCTCTCCAACCTTACAACCCCACCCCCAGCTCTTACATTGCCTCCCCCCTCTCTTCCCTCATCCCCCTTTCTTCTTCATCTCATCCCACACTTCCCTCCATCCCCCTCTCTCCTCCTCTCACCTCCCTAATCCTCCAGGGTGGATGGTACATCCAGGATAACCCCAACCCCCCCCCCCCCTTCTCCCTCCCCCTACTCCGTCACCCTGTTGTCCCCTGTTACCCTCTCGCCATCTCATCCCTTCTTCCTCTTCCCAACCCCCTCCATCACACTC
>JACXGI010011142.1:0-25737 GCA_016801175.1 Esox masquinongy | reverse complement strand
AAGGGCAAGAAGGCAGAGGTAGGGGGAAGTTTTAGCTCTGCACATGAAGGTAAGAATGAACATTTTGGTGGACACTGCGATTTGAGTTCTGATTGTAAAATAACCAGATATTTAGGACTGAATAATTAACTGTCTGTCTTTACTTTCAGAACATTTGGAGAAGATCAAGTGGCTGACTGAAGAGAAGGTCGAGCTGAGCGCACAGCTGGCTCTACAATCGGGTAAAAACAAGACTGTAGTTACGCTAGCATCTTGTCTTAATGAAACTGCATTTGTCTGAACATGAGCCCTTTACTGAAATACAGTACTGTACAGCCTTTCTGAAATTACATGTATATGGCAGTTTTGTTTATTTCACTATTAAGCTATTGACATTTCATTGTGCTTTTTAGCTTCTGATAAACGTCTGACTGAAAAGAATGTCAAGCTGAGGGCACAGCTGGCTCTACAATCAGGTAAAAACAAGACTATACTTGCGCTAGCATGTTGGCTTCATGAAACATTTCATTTGTCTTGAATGTCATGCAATTCTCAAAATCATGTCAGACCATTTAAGTAAAATATCTGATTACTGTATTACAGGAGCCATAAGGAAGAATCTTTCCAACCGGGATGCCACTGATGAGGCTGTCCAGAACCAGGTCCCCAGGTACCAGAAAGGGGCAGCCGACCGGGCAGGTGGGAGATGTCGCGGCGGTACAAGGGACCTGCCGTGAATATGAATGACATCTCCAGCACAACCAATATTGCTGCTAAGCTGCAGTACTGTATTTCTTGTTTTGTTTTTTTACTGCTGTTATGTATAGTGTTATATATATGATTGCATTAACCTGTCAATATATTTATAGCTCTGTGTGAATGTTCTTAATTCTCATTGTAGTTGTAGTGTTATGCCACCATTCATAAGCTTATTGCACTGATGTATCTGATATTCAATAACTATTGATTGCTGTTAGGGCATACTTACATATGTTACTGCCATTCTAGCCCTTGTTTATTTTGTATTGTATTATGTTTATTTTGTACTTTCACATTCAAATACTGTAATTTTACTATCTGTTACTGGACACGTTTTCTTGCACTATTTGATTTTGTAACATTTTTATTTCAATTCATTTGCACATGTTTATTTTGTATGCTTGCTGTATAATGCATGTTTTTTTGTATGCATCTTGCACTATTTGAAATAAATTGTTTAGATTTTATTCAGTTGATTGTAATTTGTGATATGACCAAAATTATTATAAAGGATTATAATAAATAAAACCTAATATTGGGGCGTGAGGAATCCCGCTGGGTTTATTGCATAAAAGCGGCTAGCCGCCGTCGGGCCGCTGGTGAGCCGCTGATCAGGGTATTGTTAGAAGGCATTGTAATGAAAGCGGCCCACCGGCGGGCCGACTGCGATGTGTGCTATAAAAAAAAGCGGCTGCCGCCGGCGGCCCGCTGGCCAGACGCTTTGCAGAAACGCTCGGCGGCCGCAGCGGCAAAATGCTAGTGGGCCACTGGCGTGTTGCTTGCTGGGTAGTTGCAGCCTAAAACAATGTAATATAACATTAAAGGTTTGGTGGTATCAGGAAATGCCAGTGAAACTAAACTTCAATATGGTTTCAAAAACTGTATCATACCATATCGCAAAAATGTTCTCCGTAGAACATCGTTTTTGCCTTTCCAACACATGAATTTACCAGATAGTGTACCAGAAGTTGTTTTTCGTGTTTTTATTGTAGCTGAGAGTGTAATAATATATAATACTTCATGATACCTGTTACAGAATGACTGTAGGACCCAAAATGTCCAAGTAGCAAAATCCAATCGAAAATCCCTCGCTACTTAATAAGGGGGCCAGGAGGGTTATTGAGACTTAATGACAAACTAGTATGCTAAGTGTAAGTGTGAAGAAATTTTTTTAACACAAACCTTCGTTTACCCAGGAAAATACAGGACTTTTCCTGCTGGACATGATTGGCAGAGATAATGAAGGGGCTGGATATGCTGAGATTCTAAGTTCTGATTGATCTGCCAAATCACTGGTTTCTGTCATAACACCCATAGTTGTTCAATAGAATTGCAAGGGGATTTTCAAAAGCGGACTGTTATGGAATTTCTTGAACTAATGTACATTTTAGAAATGTCTGCTTTTCTATTCCCTGGTATGTAACTCTGGTCTTTGTTTGTGACAGACATTGTTGTGGTTCCACACAGAGGCAGAGAGGAGGTGTCGTGCAAAGATGTTTATTATGGGATAGGCAGTCTCGTAGTCGGCAGGCAGGCAGGCAGAATTCAGACAATGGGTCAGATTACTTGAGGTACAGAGGAATAGGCTGGTTAGAGGTCGGGGACAGGCAAAGGTTGTAATGGGTGATCCAAAAGGCAGAAGTACCAGAGGGCAGGCAGGCTCAGAGTCAGGGACAGAGGGGGATCGGTACTGGGAAGGCAGAGCAGAAAACAGGTAACACAGGAAAACAAACGCTGAAAACGCATGAAAAGACAATACGATCTGGCAGCTGGTGAACAGAAAACACAGGCATAAATAGACAAGGGGCAACGGGAACATAGAAGCCACCTGGTGGGGGGTGGAGACAATAATGAGACAGGTGAAACAAATCAGGGTGTGACAATGGAGGAAAAATCTGTCTGCCTGTCTTTGAAAAACCATAATTAATCCCTGAGTGCCTGATGTGGAACGCCCTCTCAAATTTGCTGTGGCTGTAGTTAAAGAACAGGGCTATTCATCTCAAACATTTCTGGTTTTCATCCTTTTGCTTAGGATTGGGAATAAGTGACACCACTCCAACCTGAGGACAGGAGTGTCCCATCCCTGAAAGTGACTGGGTTTGACCACTTTGTATTGGTGGAACTGGATTTTGGGCTGTTTTATAGATACTTTATAGAAAAACTAATGTAACAGATAATGTATAGGTTGAGTATACAATTGCATTAGAATGATCAAAGATAGCAGTTCTCCAGGAATTTGACATTTTGCCAGAGCTAAGATGCATATAGAGAAGCTGAGCAAAAAGCATGAAAGAACATTTACAACAACTTAATTTGGTTTATAACTAAAATTGTGGGGGTTGGATAGCTAACCTAAGGAAAGACCAAATGACTGGTCCTGAAAAATAGTCCCCCAATGCACTAAGGACACATTCCCATCTGTTCTTCCTGGCACCATAGGGTAGGGTAATTATGGCATGACCTTTTGGTCCTGTATTTCAGACCTTAGATAAACCTCTATAACACATTAACATTCCAATGATATCATACGACAAGACACAAAGTGTGAATGCTAAAACAGAAATTGACTACATATAAGTTAATTGCTATACTATTTAATGAAGGAGTAAACATAGAAATAAAATGTGTCAGTTCTTTCACTATTAATATTAGTGGTCTCCATGGATATATGTAAGTGTGACTCATTATCCCTCTGGGATGGATTTAGCAATTTAGTTGTCTGTCAGATCCTGAGTTGGATCAAACATGGTAGCCACAGATCTCGGATCAGTGTGATAAAATATAAAATACTGACTGTACCTGAAATAATATTATAAGAAGAAACTATCCTGATAACAATAATAATAATATATGTGTCATTCACATTTGCTTTGATTTGCAGTAATCAGACAAGTTATTTGAACTCATCTGGTTTGAGCTCAACATAGCCTACTGAACTTGCAATTTTGTTTCAACTGGCTATTTTCCACAGTCCCAAAAATACTATTTTAATGGAGAAATGCTTTCATATACATTAATGTTACAAGACTAGATGGTTAGGACTGGAATTGTAAATATATTACTCACAATGGCAGTAGATAGTTTTTACCAGGGCTTAATGTAAATAAACATAGCATTGGATAGTATTTACCAGGGCTTAATGTAAATAAACATAGCAGTGGATAGTATTTACCAGGGCTTAATGTTAATAAACATAGAATTGGATAGTATTTACCAGGGCTAAATGTTAATAAACATAGCAATGGATAGTATTTCCCAGGGCTTAATGTAAATAAAAATAGCAGTGGATAATATTTACCAGGGCTTAATATTAATAGACATAGCAGTGGATAGTATTTACCAGAGCTTAATGTTAATGAACAAAGGGTTCCTATGTAGAAGTTTAAAAATGTCCCCTGACTCTGATAGACACTGTATGTAAGTGTCCTTTGTGTTTGGCTCAGGATCTCTTACCCTCTCCTGTTCTGTCACCTCTATGAAGTAGAGTCTGGGATCACATCCTGTATGTGGAATATGTGACCAACTCAGGTTTGACTACAAACTCCTCTCAGAGGATTATAAAAGCAAGTCTACCTCACTCTCTCTTCCTGTGAATGGTGTGGGTGAAAGTACCCCTTATCTCACTCTGGGTCAGTCTTTCTTTCTCTCTACCTTCTATTTGGTTCAAGGACATCAGGCCATGCATCCTGTGTCATGCTTAGATGAATGCTTTGTTTGTCAAGTACTAGATTGGAATGACAGCAGTATTGTCTTGTTTAATGTCATCATCAAATGTTGAAAATAGATTACTTTACAGATATCCATGTCCTATGACATCATTTCCATGTAAGACTAATTTAATGAATCTGCTTGGTGTATATTTACTGAGTAATGGTGAATGGAGAAATGACCAGAAGCTTATTTGCATAGTGATGATGCTCAGTATAAACAGCACATGAATCGGTGATCTGGGAGTGTTTATAACCCTGTGAGTTTAACACTTCATGACTGAGAGCTGTTTTAATGACAACTGAACCCACAACAACCATGACTGTTATAACCATCTTCATCTGGACACTTGTCCTCTTTTTCAAAGGTAAGAATTATTAAATGTAATGTTGAAAAATAATTGTATCTACAGAAAGGAATGATATATGGCAGTGCTATTATGTATATTACTTACAATGTGTTACTGTGTTTTATTCCATTAATATGGGTGTCCTTATTTTATTTTACAGAATCCAGAGGACAGTATATAGTGACTCAGTCACCTGCAGTTCAATCTGTTATAACAGGAAATTCAGTTACTATGAACTGTAAAGTCAGCAGTAATGTGTATAACAACAATTATCTACACTGGTACCAACAGAAACCTGGAGGAGCTCCTAAACTCCTAATTTACTATGCTAACACACTTCAGTCTGGGACTTCATCTAGATTCAGTGGCAGTGGATCTGGGAGTGATTTCACTCTGACCATCAGTGGAGTCCAGGCTGAAGATGCAGGAGATTACTATTGTCAGAGTGTACATTGCCCTAGTAGCTGTGTGTTCACACAGTGATACAGAGCCATACAAAAACCTCCCTCAGTCAGACTGCACAGTGACTGAACTGTTACAGCTGGGACCTACTGCAGGTGTTGAGGGGGAAGAGACAGTGAGATGGAACACTGGTCAGTAGAGGAAGTCAACTTTGAATAAGATTAGAAAATATAATTCAATCACATGTTCTCCATCATCATCATAGTCAGGGCCCAGACCTATATAATGGAGCTGAAATGACCAATAAGGCCTCCCCAGATATGCCAGCAGCCATTCACCTATCGGCTTCTGCACACACATCAGTTTCCACAATGTGCATCATATAGATGGATGACACACGTCTGTCTGAGTGAATGACACCTGCAGGTAGAATGGGGGCACCGATGTGCAAAAAGGGCCAGGGGCTCAAGCACCCCTTGGGGTCTATCTGTGCACGTGTCTGGGGGGCAGAGAAATTACTTGGAACACTGGTCAGTAAAGGTCAACTTTGAACAAGGTTAGAAAGCAACATACACATCACATATTCTCCATCATAATCATTATGATCATTATTGTCATTATTGTCTTTTAACATTTACAAAATATTGTAATTTAGCTATAGCTGCTATTCAGAGCGTCTTACATACATGATTGGACAGGTTTCGGAGGAGGCCTGTGGCGATCTATGACTCTCCTGACTCTGCAGTGACTGTTGTAGCAGTGGCACAGGGTTTTATAATGGGATTGGGAAAAGAAGGGGGTAAAATAAAGAGAGTATACTGACCTCTGGATTCTGTCAAATAAAAACCTCTACATATATGAAAGATTTATAACCTAGTGACAATTTTTTTCTGAATATAAATAACACCTTTGTGTTTTTGAATTTATTTCAGCAATGCATGTTTTAAATGTTCACCTTGAAAGCAGAATCCCAGTGTCCAGATGAAGATGGTTATAATAGTCATGGTTGTTGTGGGTTCAGTTGTCATGAAGCACAACTCTCAGTCATGTGTGAAAGATAAAGTCCCAATACCCAGTTGTAACAAAGAAGACATTGGTCTGGTAGGGAGATCTTGCAGCACTCATCCTAAGAGTAGCAGTGTTAAACATGGTGTCATGGCGAAATGTCCAATCTGGCCCTCATATGACCACATCATAACTTACTGTTGTTACAATAAAAAAATATAATAATAAAAAAAAACCTGAATAAGATCTACATAATGTTACAATATGTTTTAAATAATAATGACTATAATGATAATAATGATAACTGAAAATATATGATATGAATAATGCTTTCTAATCTTATTCTATGTTGACCTCTACTGACCAGTGTTCCATGTCACTGGCTCTTCCCCCTCAACACCTGCAGTAGCTCCCAGCTGTAACAGTTCAGTCACTGTGCAGTCTGACTGAGGGAGGTCTTTGTATGGCTCTGTATCACTGTGCGAACACTGGACCACTGTGGTAACTCTGACAATAGTGATGTCCTGCATCTTATGATTCTGGAACATAAAATAATTACACACGCAACAAGAAAATAAAATATAAACAGACATTGTCCTGAAGATTATTCTTTGTTTAGATTTATTTATTTTTCAACAATACATTTAATACATCTTAATCTCCAAGTGTTCATATGAAGATGGTTATAATAGTCATGGTTGTTGTTGGTTCAGTGTCATGAAGGACAGCTCTCATGCAGTGCACCCAATAACCCTGTTTCATAGTCCTAGTTATCTTGACACCTCTTACTAATGTTGCCAATTCCAGGCCAGTCGTGAGAACTACTGTCTTTGATTACTCAACCTTCCAAAGCCGGTTTATGTCGCAACTTTTCACGAAGAGGAACCGCAAAGGAACTGTCAACAGTCAAGAACAGTTAGAATCCTGAATGGCAACAGCTCCAGCATGGGACATTCTTCTACTGTTATTATTCCTATAATATTTTTTTTTCAAATAAAACAGTTTTTCGTACTTTTCAAATGCATTGTCGCGTTGAACTAACTGGACAAAAGGTTTGGTATAGTATCAACAACTGAGGTACGAGCAGCTAGGAGAAGCTGACCATGCTGAAACCTGTTTTTCCTCCTCTGCAATACATCACTATGAGTTAAAACATCGCTCAGAATCTACTCAGATTGGTTAAAACATGAAAACGTGACGGAGTCACCATGCACTCAGTTCATTGGACAGAAAAAGCTATGCCATGCCGATCAGAGTCCTCATGGGTATATCCACTTGTAAACTCTGTGAAACGTACTACTGCAGACTGTGATTTAAAAACACAAATCATTTTGTCACAGTTCTAGCGAAATTTTAGTAACAAAACTCTGTGTCCGTATTTTACATTGGCAAGTGTTATTAATGAGTAGCAAGATTCCAAGTATCAAGTTAGTTATACTATGCACATTTTTATACAACTACAAAAGTAATTCCAAGTTTGCAAATCTTTTTTACAAGTGTGCATCATTTTTTTTACAAATAAAGAACTTTTGTCGCTGTTTTACCTTCATTTAAAAAGGGATATACACCCATTTTAGATGTGGCCTTATTTTATTCATTTTGCAAGATAAATTAGTCATCAGTTCCAATCAAATATAAAACAAACATTTTCAAAACATGTTTTTTTCTTTCTACACATTTATAAACAAACCTGTCGCTTGCGGTACCGTGTCCGCTGTTTGATGTCCCTCTTTGCTGCTTTGTCCAGGTTGTCCAGCGAACAATGTTTCTCCCTTTGTGTCCAGTATCGGCTTGCAGCTGCATCTGAGAAGTCATGTGTGGTGTTTTAGCAATTATAATATGCTTTATAATCCTTAATTCAATGTTAGAGTTTGCAGTCAGGCTATTTCTTACCTTCAAAGTCAGTCCAGCTCCATTCTTCATCAATACATTTTAGACTAATCTGATTTACCCCCAATCCTAGCACACCAGTGTTATGTCGACTGTTCTACCTGAGATATGAAAGACAAAACATTCCTTTTTCAGTACAGTATTGGAGCCATCTATCGCAGATGATGTACATATTCAACCACTGCAGTAAAGCAATAAATGTGAAAATCTTTTTGGCATGCCCCTTCTACGCTTAACAAATAAATATGTTTTTAGATAAATGGCCAATTCATATAACTAGGTGCAGTGTTTATTGTAGTATTATTCCCACCAAATTATTCCTCCCCAAAGCCCACAATCCAGACAACCTAAGACTAGTTTTGTTTAATACATTTGCATGATGAATGTTCCATCCAGACCGAGGGAGTTTGACAGTTCTTTTGTGTTTCTTCCATTTGCGAATAATGGCACCAACTGTTGTCATCTTCTCACCAAGCTGCTTGGCGATGGTCTTATAGCCCATTCTAGCCTTGTGTAGGTTTACAATCTTGTCCTGACATCCTTGGACAGCTCTTTGGTCTTGGCCATGGTGGAGAGCTTTGAATCTGATTGATTGATTGCTTCTGTGGACAGGTGTCTTTTATACAGGTAACAAGTTGAGATTAGGGGCAATCCCTTTAAGAGTGTGCTCCTAATCTCAGCTCGTTACCTGTATAAAAGACACTTGGGAGACAGAAATCTTTCTGATTGAGAGGGGATCAAATACTTATTTCACTCATTAAAATGCAAATCAATTTATAACATTTTTGACATCCGTTTGTCTGGATTTTTTTGTTGTTATTTGGTTTCTCACTGTTCAAATAAACCTAATTGGGCCCAATTTGGACATTTTCACTTAGGGGTGTACTCATTTTTGTTGCCAGCGGTTTAGAAATTAATGGCTGTGTGTTGTGTTATTTTGAGGGGACAGCGAATTTACACTGTTATACAAGCTGTACACTCGCTACTTTACATTGTAGCAAAGTGTAATTTCTTCAGTGTTGTCACGTGAAAAGATATAATCAAATATTTACAAAAATGTGAGGGGTCTACTCACTTTTGTGAGATACTGTTTATGCAACTTACAAATTGAGGGAAAATATGCAGTATTTTACTTGGACACATTGTTTACATTATTCTGCCAAGCGCAGAAGCATAACTCAATGCATCCTGAAAATGAATGCCTTATATTGCTTGAAATTATACACAAACACTAAATATGAAACTAAGCACAAGAGCGTAACAACAAATATACAAACTACCATCAGGCATGCGACAAATACTGTATTTTCACATTTTCAACCCTTTATTCACAAGTAACTAAGTGTGTACTTATTAAGGTCTTGCATCAGAAATATGTTTATCGGTGCATATAGGATTGCCTCTGGAAAGAAACTCTATTTTTTTCACCAATCCTTTACTTCAAAAGGTTTTAGTTGAAACGCAAACTTCTGGATGAAAGTTCGAGAGTCAGTCAACAGCAACAAAGTTGTTAACATCCTCAAGGTCAAGACCACTTTGAAGTCTGATTTTAAACCAGTTTGTTGCCTCTGATGGTGTCTATGGTTTGGTTAAAGAATACATACCATCTAGCACACGGAAGCCAGCCAACTTCAATCTCCCTTTTGCCCTGAAATGAAAGACAAACATCATTCGAAACAAGACAAGCCCAGTTCAGCCAGCCCGCAATCTGAAGAAATGAATATTGTTGCCCCCAGGCTGGATTTGATCCGCAGAGTCCTATGTGACAGACTGTGTCTTTAACCTCTACGCTATTGAAACTGGGGGTGTTGTGGCACGTAATACATGTGTAGAGATGTGGTGTCTTTTTACTTGTGAAAGATAGAGTTTTAACTTGCATTTGTGGATGCAGAGACATAATGTGTTCACAGATAATGGTTTTCGGTAGTGTTCCTGAGCCCATGCAGTGATTTCCACTACAGAATCATGTCCGTTTTTAATGCAGTGCCGCCTGAGGGCACGAAGATCACGGCCATCCAATATTGGTTTTCGGCCAAATCCTTTACATACAGAGATTTCTCCGGGATCTCTGAATATTTTAATTATGTTATGTACCATAGACGATGAGAACCCCAAACTCTTGGCAATTTTATGCTGAGAAACATTATTCTTAAATTGTTGCACTATTTGCCCACGCTGTCTTTCACAGAGTGGTGAACCCATCCCCATTCTCACTTCTAACAGACCCATCTTTTCTGGAATGATCTTTTAATACCTAATCATTTTATGCAAGTTATACACATTACTGCTGGTTCTACATTTCAGAGAAACTGTCTGTCCTGGGAGAACAGCTTCAACTATAGGAGTCTGAGTCACAGTGATCTGACCTCTGGATTCTGAAAAATAAAACAAAAACATCCATAACAAAATATAATACAGAAATAAATTGTCCTGAACAGTATTCCTTTGTGTAGATTAAATTGATTTACAACAATAAATATAAGAAATCTTACCTTTGAGGCAGAAAGCAAGTGTCCAGATAAAAATGGCTACAAAAGTCATGGTTGTTGTGTGTCCAGTTGTCATGAAGAACAGCTCTCAGTCATGAAGTATTAAATTCACAGGGTTATAAACACTCACATATCATTGAAACATGTGCTGTCTATATAGAGCATCATCACTATGCAAATAAGATTCTGGTCTTCTACCCATCAACCATTATTCACTAAACTTAGATCATGAAAACTGAGAGTGCAGTACATTCTGGCGAGCTTTCTCCTCAAATGTTCACCCAACAATCAATAACGTAAAATTAACTGCTGGAAAGGGAATAAATATATTGTCTGTTTTGGTTTATATGCTTTTTCAGAGACGGAAAAAGAGACTACAGGGATAGCTTGGAGTCTAACTACCACAGCTCTGTCCCCAGACACATGTAGGGAGGACTGTGACACATCACATAATACAAAGCGAGAAAATGCAGTGATGCTTGTCCCACTGCCTCGCTCCCTGACAAGCTCAACACCTTCTACGCACAGTTTGAGGCAACCAACACAATTCCTTGGGTGAGGCTTGATGAGAACCAAGACAACTACATTATGTCCCTAACCACGACTGACGTGAGGAAAGTTTTTAAAAAAGTGAACCTTTGGAAGTCACCAGGGCCAGATGGCATTCCAGGCCGTGGCCTCAGGGGGTGCACTGACCAACTAGCGGAGGTTTTCACCTCCATATTCAACCTCTCCCTGTTTCTGTCTACAGATCACTCCTGCTTCAAACAGACCACCATCGTCCCTGTCCTGAGGAAACCTTCCATCACCTGCCTGAACTACTACCGCCCTGTAGCACTGACCTCCACCATCATGAAGCGCTTTGAGCTGCTGCTCAGAACTTACATCTGCTCCACCCTTCCTGACACCTTGGACCCATTTCAATGTGCATTCCGCCCCAATAGATCTACGGACGATGCCATCGCCCTGACGACACACACCGCCCTCTAACAACACGAGGCAACACATACGTGAGGATGCTGTTCTTGGACTACAGCTCTGCATTCAACGCTATTGTGCCCGCTAAGCTTGTTCCTAAGCTCAGAACCCTGGGACTTAACACCTCCCTTTGTAATTGGATCCTGGACTTCCTAATGGGCAGACCCGTGGTGAGAATGGGCAACCTCACCTCTTCTGCACTGACCCTGAGCACCAGAGCTCCGCAGGGCTGCGTACTCAGTCCCCTCCTGCATGGCCACTCACAGCTCCAACACCATCCTTAATTTTGCGGACAACACTAACATCCTGGGTCTCATCTCCAACATCTCATCTCCAACAATGATGAAGCCGCTTACAGAGAGGAAGTAAAGAACCTGGCTACATGGTGCCAGGACAACAACCTCTCTCTCAATGTCAGCAAGACTAAAGATATGATTGTGGAATTCAGGAAGCGACAGAGGGGGGATCATGCCCCCATACACATCGATAGAGCTGAAGTGGAGAGAGTCTCTGACTTCAGGTTTCTTGGGGTGTTCATCAAAGATGACATCATTTGGTCCAGACAAGCTAACTCGGCAGTGAAAACTGACCAAAAACGGCTATCCTTCCTGAGGAGACTCAAGAAATTTGGCATGTCTGTAAAAACTCTCACCAACTTCTACAGGTGCACCATCGAAAGCATCCTCTCGGGCTGCATTACTGCCGCCTGGTATGGCAGCTGCTCCGCTGCAGACCGCAAGTACCTTCAGAGGGTGGTAAAGTCTGCAGAGCGTGTCATTGGCTGCCATCTCCCCTCCGTGCAAGGCATCTACCATACACAACGCCTGTGGAACGCACAGAAGTTCATCAAAGATCACACCCCCCCAGGCTATTGTCCGTTCACGCGGCTGCTGTCTGGTAGATGCTACCTGAGCATACAGCTTTTTCCCCCAGGCCTTAAGGCTCCTCAACCAGCAACACTGATCTATGATCATACTGATCACACATGAACATTCCAAATGCTCTGATATCCTTTCAGGTACATTTAATATACATTACAATATTCCTTGCATGTAACATTCATAAGCATATTACACTCATATGTATCTATAATATTCAATAATTCCACCAAATTGCTGCTAGCCATATCTATAATGTTCAATACTACTATCCATATTGCTGCTAGTTTACAGTACTCTTTTTGCCGGACCGCGTAAGCGACCGACCGACCGACCGACTATACCTTGTTAAATAGTGTAGTGGTAAGACCTGCGAACTATAGGTCCCGAATTCGTATCTCCTTGCAGGCGAAGCCAAGCACGATTTATGAATTGTTCCGTATAGACGAAAACTTTGCTGGCTAAAACCTCCAGTAACTACATTATCGTAAGCCTGAAATAAAACAGTTTATGGTGATATTGCGACTGTTTCTGGTGGATTTTCGAAATACGCATCAATGCATGTGTTTTGGGTCAGGATAGACAAACACATTTGCTGGTTACAACATACAGTAGTTACGTTATGGTAAGCCTTAACTGATACGGTTATATTGCGACTGTTTCTGGCATGGAAAAGTTCATCTTCAGTCTCGCTAGCAATTGCTCAATTCTTATGATTATTCCTAGGAAGTTAGTAGATACTAGTACCCTATTACTGGCTAATAAGCTGTTAAAACGGCCAGTGGCAAAAGCCACAGTTCATAGACGCTATGGTGGAGGTAAATTTAATAAGAAACGTAAGTCAGTTTAACACAATCCTCAATGGAGTCTAGCAACGACAACAATCAGGAACATAAGAGACACCTGTGCTTAGGGCAGAAGGAGGGGAAAAACACAAATACACATACAACACTTTGTCCTGTTTCATGTGATTATGTATTGCTGTGGTGTTTTCTTTGCTGTTGTCTAGTCGATTTTGTGCTGTTTAGTCCCTGTTTAACCTGTGTGCATTGTTTGTCCCTGGGAAAATGGGATTTTTAGCAAGTCGCCCTTGGGCATACACAACCCATAGGAAAACTCTGTCTAAAAACACTAGTTAGAACTGAGCGGACCACCCGCTGTATTTTTGTATAGTTTAGTAGTGAGCTAAGCGGTTCTTGAGGCAGGCAAGTTCAATTTAGGTTTTTTTTACTTAATGTTTCATTCCTTGGGTCCAGCTCAGCTCCTTTCCCCAAACCGTTTACCGTGTTTTTATAATAAACGTTTTGTGTTTGACGGTAGCTTCGGTTGTCTGTGTCTTTTGTTCTCACTGTTCCTTTACACTAACACAATTTCCATGGGATTTATGTTACGGGTCTCTGTACCATCCACCCCAGACTGCTAGAGCCACAGGGTTTGTAACAGGTGCATTTGACAAATAAACCTTGAACTTGAAAAACAGTCAGTTTCCATCTCCCAGTGGTCATTAGTAAAATACTGCCTCCTGCAGGTACTGTTACTGTAGTTTGCTGTGTGGACTGAATGCTGGAAAACTGGATTGAAACGTGTTTTTCTGATCTTTTCTGTTTCACTTATAAGATCTGATCACAATCAGTCCATTTTCATTCATTCCTGGTATTTGTTCATACTTGTCCAGAAATGTAGGCTGTCTGTGGCTAACTTGATCTCTGCTTTCTAATGTCCACTTATGGAGGGTCTTGTGGGCTAATCCGTAGCTCACTGGGAAAGCTAAATTATGTGGTGTTTAATTTTGTTCACTGTCATTGTAGATATTGTCCTGGGATAGATAGTGCTGTGTTAACTGTCTCTTTTGCTGGATTTCGGCTTGCTGAGCTGTGCGTCAACATGAGAACCCAGCTAAATTCAAACCTTTTATATCCCTAGTAGTGTGTTGACAGCTGAGGAAAAATCTCAAACTTTGTCCCCAGGCTTGATAGCAGGAGTATTTAGGATAGCCCTTGATTCTCCCTGGACCTGTTTTCTGGGTTAACCGTACCTCTGTTGTAGGGACTTCATAGACCTGGTATATAATATTGGGTCAATCACATACCCTTTAGCCACCTGCTAGGCACTGAGCAACTTAAGGTGATCCAGCAATTTTTCAAGCTATGTTTCCGCCCTACCCTCAAACTGATCCTCAATCCATACTGTCCTATCTCTCAAAACAAATGCTTATCCTGAACTCAAGCCAGGGGGAATCCATGGAAGACTGATATACCTCGCCAACAAGACCCAGCAAAGGCTAGGGGATGTTATCACAGTCCCATCAGTGAGGATTTATGGTCTGGCTGGCATCTCCAGAACTTCAATTAGCTTCCACTGTAGACACATATAAAGAGATTAGTCGGATAATGTAGATTACTTAGGCATGGTTAGGACCCTATGTCCGAATCCTTATTTGTCCTCCACAAATAGAAAACAAATTGTGCAAGCTACTTTTATGTTGGTTATAGATTATGGGGATATTATCTACATGCATGCTACGACATCCACACTTAAACCACTGGATGATTCATTGAGCACTTACGTTTATTATGGGTGCTAGCTACAGAACTCACCACTGTAGTTTATATCAAAGTGTGGGCTGGACTTTGCTGTCCTTGAGACACAAACAACATGCTCCCTTGTCTGTCTATAAAGCACATCTAAATAAACTACCTTCTTATTTATCACCACATATCAACATTAGAAATACAACTCATAAAAACAGATCTCAAGCCTGGATTGCACTTGAGGCCCCTACAATCTTCACAGAATTGGGTATGACTGCCTTTTCCTGTTACACTCCTTGCTTTTGGAATAACCTGCAGACCAAACTTAAACTTGGGACTCTCGTCCCCCTTACCCATTTTAAACATTTACTGAAGGATTTTTGATTCTGTGTTCTTTGTTACTGTTTTGGGTAATGCAAGTTCTTGTACTATCAGGGGAATAACGTCTGTATATGTGTATCTGTATAAACATTCTGCTCCTTTCTTTGTGTTAACTATTATTTTTGTGTGGTTTGTAACTGTTTTTGCAAGCTTTGGTATTTTGTGCACTGAAATAGATATAAGCCTTAAAAGAAGGTACATATACTGATGTGCTGAAGGGCTTTAGGTCCCTGGGTTAAACGGTCACAACCGCCATACATTGAACATTGTACAATGTTGTTATACACATATTACTAGGAGAAATTGTATAACTATTTCAATACCGTTTTTGATGTACATTATCCTTCAGAGTGGTACATCAGGCATGCTCTGGTTGTACACGTATGTAAACCTCGAGAGTTTTACTTGATTTGTATTTTCAGAGGTGTTACATGTATTTGTGAGATATACACAGTACTATAGCATGTCAGATTGGGAAAAGTAGCATAGCAATACATAAAACAAGTGTGCATGTGAAGATAAATCATCCTCGTGAGGCAGGATACGAACCCACTTATACACAGCATCTAATAGGTGCTCAACCCACTCAGCCACGTAATCTTAACAGTAGTGATGGGACGCATAAATCCGATGCTCCGCTGGCTCCGAAATTTCAACCCAGTCTGTTCGAAGCGAAAGGGCAGAGGCTTGTATCCGAGCAACAATATCACGTGATTGATGACGTTTGAAGTTAAGATGACATGCAAACATATAAGAGTTTTTAAGAAATTATGCTTTCCAACCATGCTATAAAACATATGACACTAAATTGATCTACAGCCAAATTATCAAGAACTAATGAAATTCACAAGCCAGTGAATGTCACCATGACGTCTGAGAGTCCCAGAGCAGCACAGGGCACAGCGTGATCGACATTTTTGATTGTAGTGTAGCAATGATCTGACAATGATATGACTGCTTCGCCCCGAGTATCTGTTCAGCTAGCTGCCGTTGTGTTTCGTGCACGTTGACTAGCGGTGGAATGTAAACACCGACCAGGATAAATTATGAGAATTCCCTCAGGCTGCAGGATGGTGCCACAGATGGCCACCTCGGTTAGCTGGTGTGCAATTTTTTTTCTTATTTTGTGTGTTAAATCAGTGTTTTGAGACAATTCTCTGATTGTTTTTTCAAGAGAGGAGATCATAAACATCTGGGAAACAACTCCTGTGGATGTATTCAAATATTTTCTCATAACATCTGTTGAATTACTGGACATTCTTGTCAAAACTACATCTGCACTTTGTCAAGCAGTGAGACGCCGTCGGTGAGGTAAACAGGCTGGGGCACTTGTACGTTCAAGACGCCGTGGACTACGGACTCTGTTACCAGGAATATTCCTCGCCAACGTGCGATCACTTAGCAATAAACTGGACAAACTTCCATGTTGTAGGGAAAAAACAGATCTCTCCTCAACTAACAAATGTCCTGCTGTGAATACATTACAGATCTCCTAATTAATGTTTATAAATAAAAATCTCTAGCTACTTCTGCTTTTGCCTATTATTCGAGTAATGCATTTGGTTGAATTTGGGAATTGTTTAATAGAGACAAGTATTAGGTTGTGGCCAAACATCCGTCAGGGAAGCTAGTGCTTGCAGCCCCCCAGCTGAACCTCATTCTAACCAAATTTAAGCCCAATCCTCAAAGGACAATACCTTGAAAGGCTTAGGTGTAATTCAGTGTAAAAGCAAATGCCTGCACACCAAGCAGCACTCCAGTTAAGTAGGGTGGATGTGTGTTTTATACAGAACCCTAACATAGAAGGCATTGTACTTGATCAAGAGCACAATGTTAAGACATGGTAGACCAATGGAATCTGAGACCAGCTACTGTACCTTCTAAAAATGAAAGGCAATGGCTTGTGAAACCCTGGTCTAATGAACCAACTTGGAAAAGAAACTTGCACTTTTTTAATTTCCAGTCAGGCACTGTTCATAGACTGTTCATAGAACTGTAGAAGATTATATGATTAATGATGATTCATTATTTTATAATTTGACAGCTCTAGCTAAAAGACAGTAATTACTATGCAGGTAATAATGATGATGATGAAATAACCAAGCATCTTTGGTTATTTCACACTTACCCTAGGATCTTTTTATTTTGATTTTACGTCTTTGGAGGGATTACACTGAACTCAGTTTACCAGGCACTGGAATGTAGCGTAAGGCGTAACTTGACCCACTGCAAGGTCAGTTAACTTCCACCCTGGCTTATGTCACGCATCCTAAGTCTGGAACTGTCCTATCGATCAATCCTCCGATGGAGCAACTTTTTATGTTGCCACCTGGCGGTTCCTATCGCTCAACAATATTTGTAGTCGTGCTTATTTAGAACCAGTTCACTCACCGAGCCTGAGGTACTGAAAGTCGCCCCTATCGTACTTGTGCTGGCTTTAAACAGCTCTTAGGTCCCCTGTTGGCCTGTTAAACTATTTCCTGGTGCTCTCCAAGGTGTGGGTATGTCCCAGCTATAAATTACAAACCCTTTTAAAGAACGTATCTAACTAATGCCGACCCTCCGTCAGTCCATGCGTTCTCCACTTAGACTGGATCAGAGGTCAGATCTTTTTATGGTGGGGACTCAAGTATTCCTTCTCGGGAACAAATCCCTGGTCAACCCACTTCTTTTTACCCTAACATATGCTATCAAAAATATACTTACCTTCAAATAAACCCAGAACAAACACCTCAAGGAATTAATGTATTTTTACAACCTTGGAGCAAACCAGTACCAAACACACTCTCACCGACGATCGCGTCTACCCCTTTCGCTCAGTTGCCTGCAAGGGACCTGGACGGGGAACTGATATCGCCTCAAGGTCTAAGTTTTGATTTACGGAGTACGCAGAATCTCACTGGCTACTATCTCTATTAAAAACAGGGCTGCGGCTCAGAGGCAGAGGAATTATGATCAAGCATTTGACAATCACACACACCCACAGAGACCAAGAGGGAGACAGAGCTTTTACAAGTTCCTACCTTTATTTCGGTTAGTCAATCACTAGTACAGACAGCGCCTAGTTCCGGGAGTGTCCAATAGCCAAGAGTCAGATCAACTCTTCTCGAGTCTTCGATCCAAAAATATACATTTTATACAACATCGTTCCATGATTAGTTTATCATAAACACATGATCCCAGACATTACCACCCATCCCATTGTCCTTAACCATGGATCAAAACCAGCCAAGGACAACAACATTCATCATTTCTAATCACGCTGGCTGAACTAAGCTTGCCTGGTTCCTTTCCTGGTTTTTATTCAGTCAGTTCATTTACAAATAATTATTGAAAACATTTGGGGAATTAGATAATAGATTGTAATGGAGTCTCAGTTCCTCCAGGTATAAACATTTCAGCCATCTTCATCTGGACACTTGGATTCTGCTTTCAAGGTTAACATATTATTTTTTTTCCCCAAAAATAATAACATCAACATGAAGGAAGAAACCACAGTAATGTTATTATTTATACTCAGCACTATTCATTACATAATGTAAGATATTGTTTTTATACATGTTCTATATTTCAGAATCCAGGTCAGTACACTGTGACTCAGACTCCTGCAGTTGAAGCTGTTCTCCCAGGACAGACAGTCTCTCTGAAATGTAGAACCAGCAGTAATGTGCATGGTGATTGTCACAATGGACAGTCGTGGGGACATCAGTGTCTATCCTGGTACCAACAGAGACCCGGACAAAACCCCAAACTCATGATCCGCCAAGGAAACACAGTCCATTCTGGGACACCATCTAGATTCAGTGGCAGTGGATCTGGGAGTGACTTCACTATGACCATCAGTGGAGTCCAGGCTGAAGATGCAGGAGATTACTACTGTCAGAGTTACCACTACATAAATAGTAAACATGTGTTCACACAGTGATACAGAGCCGTAAAAAAACCTCCCTCGGGTTGTGACTGAACTGAACTGTTGTGACTGAACTGCACAGTGACTGAACTGCTACAGCTGGGACCTACTGCAGGTATTGAGGGGAGGAAACGGTGACATGGAACAATGACTGAACCAACATACACTGAGCTAAAAATACAGATGGGTGACAAATTAAAGGAAATACTAATATAATGTGCCTCATTAAGGTAAGGGTAAGGATGCCTCAGTAAGGAGCCATAAGAACACCTTTAATCCGCTTTGGCATGGATTCTACGAGTCTCTGGAATTCTACTGTGGTAGAGGAGCCATGGTAAATGTTAAAGTTTGTTGCAAATGTCATGTTTTTGTAGGCCGCTCTGTTTCAAAACTGCCATTGCAATTTTGACATTGAAGCAGCCAAAAGAGGCATTCCTATGTCACTCCAGGGAGGGGTTTTGTACAACCCCATTTCCCAAAATGTTGGGACACTGTGAAAAATGGAAATAAAAACAGAATGCAAAGAAGTGCAAATTAATTAAACCCTATATTCAATAGAAAATAGTAAAAAAAAGACAATATATCAAATGTTGAAACTGAGATATTTTATTTTGTCTTAAAAAATATATGCTCAGGTTGAATTCGATGCCAGCTAACACATTTCAAAAAAGTTGAGACAGAGGCAACAAAAGACTGGAAAAGTTGTGGAATGCTAAAAAACTAAACCTGGTGGAATATCACACAACAAATTAGGTCAATTGGCAACAGGTCAGTAACATGATTGGGTATTAAAAGATGATTCCAGAGAGGATGGATTTGTCAGAAGTGAGGATGGGGAGGGGTTCAGGACTCTGTGAAAGTCTTGCGGGCAAATAGCGCAACAATTTAAGAATAACGTTTGTTAATGTAAAATTGCTAAGAGTTTGGGGACATAATATGGGGACATCATCTACAGTACATAATATGAAAATATTCAGAGAATCCAGTGAAATCTCTGTATGCAAGGGGCAAGACCGAAAACCAATATTGGATGGCCGTGCTCTTCGGGACCTCAGGCAGCACGGCATTAATTAAAAACACACAATTCTGTAGCGAAAATTATTGCATGGGCTCAGGAACACATCCGAAAACCATTGTCTGTGAACACAGTTTGTCGCTGCATCCACAAATGCAAGTGAAAACTTTATCATGCAAAGAAGAAACAATACATAAACAGCATCCAGAAACACCGCCACCTTCTCTGGACCCAAGCTCATTTTAGATGGACTTGTCTTTTCTGGGGAAAGCCTTGCTTATTTCAGCAAGACAATGCCAAACCAAATTCTGCACGTATTACAACAGCATGGCTCTATAGTAAGACTCTGGGTGTTAAACTGACCTGTCTGCAGTCCAGACCTGTCCCCTGTTGAAAACATTTGGTGCATTATGAAATGAAAAATATGACAAAGGGGACCCCAAATTGTTGAGCAGATGAAATCCTATTTAAAGCAAGAATGTGAATACATTTAATTTTCAGAACTACAGCAGTTGGTCCCCACAGTTCCCACATGTTTACAGTGTTGTTAAAAGAAGAGGTGATGCAAGACAGTGGTAAACATGCCCCTGTCCCAACTTTTTTGAAATGTGTTGCTGGCATCAAATTCAAAATGGCAACATACTTAAATAAAATGACAGCATACTTAAATGTGTACTGTTCTTATTGATGATTACTGCCATATGAATACAACAACAAGTTGTTAGTGAGTTTATTTTGCCATGATTTTACTATTTAATTAACAAGGCCATAGGCAGCCATTCCAGTAATGCTACTATACAGATGGGTGACAAGTTTAAGGAACAAAAACAACATAAAATGTCTCAGTGAAGTGTTGGGCCACCACGAGCTGCCAGAACACCTTCAGTGCGCCTTGGCATAGATCCTACCAGCGTCTGGAACTCTACTGGAGGGACGGAACACTGTTCTTCCAAAATAAATTGGGGGGTTCAAATAACACCCTAAGACTGTATAGTATCAGTTTCAGTCTCATTTTCACTCACAAATCTCATTGTCTCCACTCTTTATCTGAACCAGGGATGGCGCTAGGCCTATTTTAGGGGGCTTTAGCCCCCCTAAAATATTAATTAGCCCCCCTAAATTAATCAATATATCAGTCAATATTTTCTCTGTTATGTATTTGTCAACCTTTCCATCACATCAAAACTTCTTACAAGTTGTATCGAGTTGTGTTCATTTGGCAGCATGTTCGGTTGAGTTTGATGCTTTGAACGTAACTCTTTCAACTGTTCGGGGTCTCCTTTGTCACCCCTCTGAGCCTGATTCCTCTAGGTTTCTTCTTAAATTTCAGCCTTCTTAGGAAGTTTTTCCTAGCCACTGAAATTCAACACTACTGTTGTTTGCTCCTTAGGGTTTAAGGCTGGGTGTTTTGTAAAAGCACTTTGGGACAACTGCTGATGTAAAAAGGGCTTTATAAATACATTTGATTGATTGAATAAATTTAAAATAAATTTGATCAAATAAATGTGATTGAATCGTTCATCTGAAACGAGCTGTCTTCTGTAAATAGTAGCAAACTTTCTAGTGGTTTCTATTGGTCGGAGAAGTAAATCCTCTTTAGTTCAAAATGTAAATGCACTTTTCCTAATCAATATTACCTTTCAGCTACCCCACCACCATTTTTATAGAAATGTATGGAGGTTAAAACATTTTTTTGAGATCTTAAAAAATGTCATGTATGGAAATTGATTAGACAAGTTGCAGTTTGTGAAATTCGACTTGTGCAACAGACCAGACGTCAAAGTGATCAGTCTTTTTATTCTTTGCAAGAAAGCTAGCTACAAATTTCTAGTAGACACTTCTGAGAAGACTAAGATCTGTCATTTTTAATACAAATAAAAATAAATTATAATGTAATTCAACAAAATATTAAGGTGGCCAATAATTGGGACGGCGGCCAATAATAGGGGGTCATTTTTTTAGCGACAACACAAACCAACTACTGAAATTATTAATTTCCTATTAATGACATGCTAGTTAACATTTGTATGTCACTAATAATCATCAGGAAGACTGTGCAAAGTGTTTGTTTGAGTTTGAAGATAAAGTATTGCAATGTGTTTGGTTCAGAGGAAGGGAGATCCGGTTGTTAAATGATTCTTTTCTTAATTATTATCTATTTTTAATGACTTTATTCCGATATCGGCTAATGACTAAATCTGTTTTTGAAATGATTCAGAATGATTCAGAGAAATCTCACTTAGAAGCAGAATATACTGTAGATGTTCATTTACTAAACTATAGTTGACAAAGGTATTTTGCCTACATCGTACAGCCATTTTTGTGACTTTTGTTGGTATTGGATGGATGAAGACAGCGTGGACTTAAATTTCTTTATTTAGATAGAATTTAAGTCATATTAGATCAGTGTCTAACAAACTTTGAGACAGTCAACCTTGACCAAAAATAACATTATTTTTTATTTTTTTTATTTTACACCCATTGTTACTCTAAAAATACATAATTAAGAGATGTTTTGGGGAGTATGCCCAGACCCCCCAAAACGAGGCTTAGCTCCCCATCCATGATTTTCTAGTGACATCCTTGATCTGAACCTCCAAGCTGAACTCCCTGGAGCCCCTCCCTTACATTCCAATAATCAAACACCCTATAACTCACCCACCATGTCATCTATATTCCAGTAATCAAACACCCCATAACCCACCCACCATGTCATCTATATTCCAGTAATCATACACCCCATAACCCACCCACCATGTCATCTATATTCCAGTAATCAAACACCCCATAACCCACCCACCATGTCATCTATATTCCAGTAATCAAACACCCCATAACCCACCCACCATGTCATCTATAGTTCAGTAATCAAAATACTGGTATTGACGATAACCGTGATGTTTAAAAAATTTAATATTGATATCATGTTAATAATACACATATGAGAATATCTTATTCACTAGGTGACACTAAAGTTGTTTTTTTCCAAAAACCCCTCTCGGTTTTTCGATACCTCATTCATGTCACTTATAGACAAACGATGCATGTGCTTAAAACAAGGAGACTGGACCTACTGTATGCACTGGTGTTGAAATCAACTCTTCAGCCCCAATAGAACCCCCGGGAGAGATCCGCAAAGACACGTCATTTTAATAGTCTATTCACATGGAAAAAAGGACGTTTTATTTTTCCAAAAACTCCTCTCGGTTTTTCCATAGCTTATTCATGGCCAAACGATGCATGTGCTTAAACTGCAAGTCTGGACCTATACACTAGCATTTGAATTAACACCTTTTCATTGCCTATTCACTAGGTGAAAATGTTTTGTAGTTTTACAAAAAATCCTCTTGGTGTTAGGCTTGTGCTTCATCTGTTTGTCATCTATTAAGTGTAATTGTTCTTTTTGAACGCTTTTATTTATTTGTAGAGTAATGGGCACAGTCTCTGTCCACCTCCATACACTCATATTTTGAATGTAATTAATTTGCCAAAAAGAAAAAAAAACACATTAAATAAAGTTGAAGATGAATTTGACTGATAGCATTTTTTACTTCAAAATGTCTATAGATACCACGATAATATCATTACCGTGAATTATTTTGGCCATGATAATCATAGTGAAAATCTGATATCGTGACAGCCCTACCCATAACCCAACCACCATGTCATCTATATTCTAGTATCCAAACAAATTCCTCTCTCTCTCAGCAGCATTACCATTGAGTTAAAGAAAAATAACATCAACATTAACATTAAATATATATTAAAATACACAACAAAGGAGAACAACATTCTGCTGATAATATACACAAATTAAAACCATACTAAATTAATCTTGACCATCTCCCAGTAGGTCTCCAGCACCAAGGTCAAATTGTGTGTTTCAGGCTGTCAGTGATCACGACCCACCAGGATCAGGTGGATAGCCTGGGAGAATGTCTGGAGTTGAGGACAAGCCTGCCCCTCAACCAGCAAAACATTTTGTTCATGTCCAAAACTGTATTCATATATGAAAAGCACAGTCCTGGAAGCCTATGTCTTTTCAGTGTCAGTGTAATCTACTGTTGTCAGCTTGTAGCACAAAGCCTCGGTCAGAAATAAAATTGATAAAAGAATAATATCTAGTATGACAGATATTCATCTGATGGATCCTTATTGTCTATATTTATTGAATAATGGTTGATGGGGAAAGACCAGAATCTTATTTGCATAGTGATGATGCTCTGTAAAGACAGCACATGATTCAGTGATCTGGGAGTGTTTATAACCCTGTGAGTTTAACTCTTCATAACTGAGAACTGTCCTTCATGACAACTGAACCCACAACAACCATGACTTTTATAACCATCTTCATCTGGACACTTTCCATCTGCTTCAAGGGTAAGATTTATTAAATGTATTGTTGAAAACTAAATAGATATACACAAAAGCAATACTCTTCAGGACAATTTTTTTGTGTTTTATTTCCTTTATGTGTGTTTAATTATTTTATTTTTCAGAATCCAGAGGTCAGGTCACTGTGACTCAAACTCCTGCAGTTGAAACTGTTCTCCCAGGACAGACAGTCTCTCTGAAATGTAGAACCAGCAGTAATGTGTATGGATGGAATTCTAATGATTATCAAGCCTGGTACCAACAGAAACCTGGAGAAGCTCCTAAACTCCTAATTTACGATGTGAAGAAACCTCTGTCTGAGATTCCATCTAGATTCAGTGGTAGTGGATCTGGGAGAGACTTCACTCTGACCATCAGTGGAGTCCAGACTGAAGATGCAGGAGATTACTACTGTCAGAGTGTACACAGTGGTCCAATGTTAACACAGTGATACAGAGCCGTACAAAAACCTCCCTCAGTCAGACTGCACAGTGACTGAACTGTTACAGCTGGGACCTACTGCAGGTGTTGAGGGGGAAGAGACAGTGACATGGAACACTGGTCAGTAGAGATCAACTTTAAAGATTAGAAAACATTATACAGATCATATATTCTCAATCATCATCATTATTGTCATTGTAGTCATTATTATATAAAACATATTGTAAGATATTGTAGATATTTTTCAGAATTTTTTCAATTTGTTATTTATTTTTATCAATTAAATATATTTTTGTAACAACAGTAAGTTGCTAGCTGGGGATGATGTGGTCATATGAGGGCCTGATTGGACATATAGCAATGACACTAGGATTAACAACCGTACTTTTAGGATAAGTGCTGCAAGATCTTTAGTGACCACAGAGTCAGGGAAGGGGGGGGGGGCAGTGACAAGGAACACTGGTCAGTAAAGATCAACTTTTCAACTTTAAATAAGATTAGAAAGGATCATATCACATTCTCCATCATCCTCATCTTCTATATCTTTATTGACTTAAATTCAAATATTTTTATTTCACTGAAGCTCTAATTCAGATTATATATACATATATATATATATATATATATATATATATATATATATATATA